>MNPL01025523.1:22376-49628 GCA_002081605.1 Tropilaelaps mercedesae
CTGCCATAAGGCGCTGGATGCTAGCTAATGTTCGTCGGTTTCTCTCACCTTTCAGTCCCACCTTCTGCCAAATAGGGGCTGCATACAGTACAATTGAGTCCGCCACTGTAGCTAGTAGTCGACGCCTAGCTTCGCCAGCTCCGCTCGTACGAGGCATTATTCTGGCGAGATTCGAAATGGCTCTTCTAGCCCTGTCGGTAGCGTACTTAATGTGCTTTGTGAACGTCATTCCTTGGTCTAGAATCACGCCCAAGTACTTAACTTCTTTTTTGATGGCTACTCTGTGCCCTGCGAGAAGGATACGAAGATCGTCGCATCTTTTCCTTCCAATCAGTAGCGTCGTCTCTGTTTTTTCCGAAGCCAATTCGAGCCCGTGGTTCTTCATCCAAATTATCCCTTGCTAAGTTGAATATAATGGTGTTTTTCATTAAAGCTGTCTCAAAAACATTACTGCGGAAAGATTTGGCCATGCTTCTTTATGGATTTAATTTATAACATATATCCGTACGTTCGCGTGTACGAATCGTGTTCTATAACTGATTTCACTTAATACAGTATGGAAAACCGTATGTTGTTCAAGGTATTCCCTTTAAAACTCAACAATGTTCCTAATCGAAGCAAGATCATTTTTTAAAGCCTTTTTAAAGTAGAAATCGCTTGTAAGTGTGAATTATCTTTATGTAAGAAATCCGTGTGGAACTAGAATTTAAATTTAATGCAGCGTTTTACGGCAATATATATATATATATATATATACACGGACAATCCTTCTCTGTTTGTCGCTAGCCTTACGGCCGTATTCGCGCCTCTAGCGCAATACTATCATCAAAACCTTATTCTAAAGAACAGACATATTTATATTAAGCATACCGACACCTCCCTAATGCGACTTGCTTGTCATGCACGGAAACTACCGTTGTGGGTGTTAGTCTTGAGTTCATAACCCTAAGACGCTCAACTTTGATAAACCTTTATCCAACTGCGTTTTTGACAGCCTTTAACTAAATACACAACATCATGTCACATATTTTGTAAAAAGAATTTCTAGAAATAGCCCAGGAGAATTGCAATCCATGTATCCCTGGATTGCTTTTGCTCAAGATGTCGTTAAATTATTCCTGTAAGATCTTCACCTATGCAGATGGCGCCTCACTTTTGTCCCGCGCCTGTTTTTCTGATCTGGATTTAGATATTTGTGCTGCTGTGACGAGCTTGTGAAGACTTCGTGAGAGCGGTGTTTCCGTCAATGGCTTAGTTGCGGCATATAAAATGCTGCCTTTACCTTTTCTATGCAATAGGATCATTACCTGATAGCTATAAGGAGATCATTCAGAATAATGCCTCAAAGGCAGTTTTCATCAAACGTCGCAAAGACTCGACTGCCAACATTTTTATTTATGCCTCTAGGTAATATCTACTACTGATGTCGTTATTTTTGTCTTTCAAAAATTGAGAGGCTCAATTGTTGCTGACTTTGCATTCTCAATCATCCCTGTCGTCATAAAATCTACCCTCCGACCAACTACATTTGACACACGATTTTATCATTAGAAAATCCAACCGCAATGCGCTTGCTTACGTCTGTGTCTCACTATTTGCTTACGTCTGTGTCTACTCACATTAGATATTTACATCACATAAAATGTTCGCGCGAAAGTAAAACTTTATTTGCAAGTAATTAAGCAGTGTTATGTGCGAATAATATTACAAAGAGAAAATTCATCTTAATATAAGTAACTATGATATGTATAATTTTTACTATTGTATATAATCATATCGTCAAATTCTGCGTTTTTATACTATTCTCTTTATGAGAAACAAGGTGTTGAAACTATGTCGTTCCAGTAATAAACCACAGATGTATCGCATTGCACTGTGTTTAGTTCAAGTCCTTACGGCCTTTTAGACGTTTAATTCTGTGTCAATATCCATATTCATTTGGAGTTGACCGGACTACCAGTGCAGTCATATATATATAAGATGCATCGCACTATACTACATTATCTATTAGTAGTTACTTCACGCTAGACAAAGTGAAAATAATGATTCCCTGGTATTAGTCGAGAGCTTAAGTGATAATACCAAACAGTACTGAAAAACGACACGTATTAAGAGAAGAAGACTAATGTAGTTTCCTATGACTGCAGTATTAGGAAGCGATGAACCAAAGGCTTCCGCACAATACCATACGCTTTGCTTAATACGATCGTACGATACTCTATATTGGGCTTAAGCTGGATATCAATATTTCGTAACATTCAAGGTTCTAACGTCTCGCGACTTCTATAATATACCACTAAATATTTGCAAGTAGAGTACGACAATTCGCTCTGGCTACTTCGAATTTAGTGTTTAATTATTTATATAATCTCTGCGTGCGTTCTTTATACGAAAAATATTATTGCTTAACGTACAACCTTCATGCAAATACAAGGAGAGCATCAAGCCATTCAAAGGCTCTCACGCGAAAACACCTCAGGGAACTTACTTTAACTATGCGTGTAACACACATCGACGGTTACATGGCATGTCATACAGAATTTCAATACTCACGTATGACCTACAGTGCCCAAAAATATATTTTTTCTTACGGGCGAAGCTTGAGTTCAATGCGTTGGCGTTCAAGCAGCGACTGTGACACAAGTGTTTTTGCCCGCTCTTTCCGAAATGTATTGTAGATTAACTAACCTATTTCATTCACTATTCGCACCAAACATATACATGCGTTTCATTTGTATTGAATGGTGAATCTAAACTGATGTCTACCATACAAGCAGTGCAGTGTGAATTGCACCTTGATGGCCGAGTAAAGTTTGCGTTTGGAAAAAATCGTTCAAAGACGCGTGGCACAAATCAGTCAAGTCCACACATGACAAGCGTCATACCTAATCCACGTGTTCTGTTTAGAATGGACTGCCACGGACAGCGTTGTTAAAATCTCTAAGCAGGTGGCAAAGGCCCACTGTATCCTTTCAAGTTGCCCATCCGGTTCCAAGCCAAGAAAACCGGCCCAGAAAAAAATGTCGATAGATCCGTTTAATTTTAACCCAATTGCTAAAAGCGAACAAGCGTCAACGAGGTCAGCCATTTTCGTAATTTAGGTTTGTGACACTTCAACAAGTACATCGATTTTGTGCGCAACGTATATTAGTTCCTTCATGAATTCACTGAATACATTTGAAAGATTTGCATGCAATAAGCTTAAAGCATTATTTTCTCTAAGAGTATAAGAGCGTATTAGTTTGTTGGATTTCTTTCTTGATAAATAAGGATGAAGTTTTGTTTGTTTGCTCATACCGTAGTTTTGAAAAATGAAAATTAATTCTAGTGTTAGTACCTGGCAATGGGAGCAAAACAGCAAGGTTTAATTCATTCTTACTTAATGCATCCTTCTATTTGGTCAAAATAGGCCTTCAGAATGGGAAAAGGAGGTGTTTCCTTTATCACGTTATCATAATGGGAATAGCTCACTTAGAGTGAAAAATAAATTTCTTTGTGCGTATTCAAGTTAACTTCAGAGTTTTCAATGCGACTTGCTGCATTATTCATAGCAAGGCATGCTTATTTGGTAAACAATGGCTAGATATAAGCAGGTCGTAGGTTAGCAAGTAATATAAGATGTCGAGAATAGTGGCTTAGTGCCAATAGATCTGTGCCAATAGCGCCTGGTTTTGTTGCAGCATTTTCAAGTTTGACTCTGAGACACTCAACGTGGCCAAATAGCATTATAGGTTGCTAAAGACCTTCAACTACAGAATCTCTAGTTCGAATTTACTAATCCACATGCAATTCCAGATGGTTTTTGTCCTTGCCGATTTATCAATAATGTTAATAACCAACTCTACATTTTTGATAAACAAAAGTTAATTGGAAAGCCATGAACAATCTGAGCTACTCGGATACATTTTTAACACCCGTTATTCCTTATAAAACGTCGCGTTGATGTTTAATTTTACTGTGAGAGAAATTCTGAACTAATTATACTTAATTACTTAGTGAAGATTCAGCTTACATTTTCGTTCTGACTTGAATTAGGAGAATATGGACAAATGTGTAAACGCGAAATTATTTTCAACTAAGTGTGCTAATTTTTTTCACTATTAGCCAGCTCTTGATAATGAAAAGAGCTGTCTTACACATAACTAGTACTCGTGTGGAAACTACTATATGTTTGCTAAGACCGAAAAAATATGCTGGCAAATTGGGCTGCCTGGTTGCCAACTCGGGTGATACACCAGCGAAAATGGCCTTATTAAGACCAGAATTGAGAAGTCATGGAATAACAAGGTATGCTACGATGGGTCGGTATATTACACCAAAAATCATTATACTGACAATTTACTGTTTTTATCCTAAACTGAAGCTCTTCTTGAAGGGACTTACTGAGAGTTTTTGTATGGTATTTGCCCAAAAAAGATTTTTATTTAGGTTATTGGCATGAATAGCACTGATGCACCTTGAAAACCTTCAGGGCGACCAATTCCTATTTATTGAAAGCAACAGGAAGATTAATTCCGTTCAAAACTAACCAATCAACCTCCCGTTACCAGCGCGCCCACTCTCACCAGAGCATTAAGTATGATTGAATGCAAACATTTAAGAAATATCGTATTTATTCTTACAAAAAATGTTTGTTCATGAGATAATACGCACACGAAGTACTGCAGTGAAATCAGAACGTTAGAAGCAAAGACTGGACAGGTGAGATGGTGAGGAACTTCCGGATATAGTAATTAAAACCAGCAAAGTGTTCCTAAGAAATCAATTGAGTATCCGGAGCATATGCCGAATGTGTACGTGTGATTCCAAAATTCCTGATTGACTGCATAGAACTAAAGTAGGACAACTTCAGGTTTGTCAAGTACACATTATGCGAACTTAGTCATCTAAATATTGACGTTGGATGATTTGACAATCTCAATGGTTTTATTGTGTCGCACGTTGTGCCGTCATTGAAACGAAAAAAAGCAAAGTTCAGATCGCCCGAGTCTGACAAAACCTGCTGTAGGATGCTGCTACAGTATCCGTATGCTTTGGGACCATTGAACGCAGCGTATCCCGTAGTCCCTTTTATGGAAATCTGGGCAGTGTAGGCAATCTGAAAATATCTACGAATAGATGTCTTAGTGCATGTATCTCCATTGCAGGACCAGAATTGGATATAAAAAATAACATAGAAGAAGCCTCTGTTCTAGCATACTAGGTACACTCAATAGTGTTATCTTATTCCGAAGACGCTAACAGTATGGTTCAAGGGTTTGTAGTTATCGTTTAGTTAGTAGGCCCTTCCGTTGCTTTAAGCTACCATATTAAAACGCATTTGTTGCTGAGCCGAATGGTCGGAGAAGGGTGCTTTAGATGGTGAAAAAAACAGTAACGTACGTATCTGTTAGCGCTCCAGATTTTTATTATCGCAATTTTTTGGAAAGGCAGAAGATGGCAATTTCCATTTTCCTTTATATCTCTTACTAATTCATTACTTTTATTGCGCAGTAAGACCATGTAGTAAGACCTGCGTGGAAATTATTTATGCAGAATTTAATGATACATCATAACTTTAGCTTGTCAGTCTGATGACAATGAAAAATCGGAAGCCACTGCTTTTGTGCTACATAAATGATACATTTATGTAAAGGACACAGGGAGACCTCAGAAGGCAAGAGTTGCCTGCACTGCAGAGCGTACGCCGAACCCTCCAACAGCAAATGGAAATTTGATTTACCGTAGGACCAACTTGGTGGAACGTACGTTTAGCAACTCCCTAACTGCTTTAGGTAAGATAATGTCATACATTTGCTTTTTTCTTCGGGTAAATATAAGCGATAATATACCAATAAAGTTGGCCGTAGAACGAATAGGCCTCCTCGTGCCCCTGCTAAGTAATTATAAGGACATGACAACTAATCCTTCCGGTTTCAGTCGAACTGTTTCTTTGACCGGTTTTTCTCTAAAAACTTCTATCTTCCACACGGCCAGATTGACACCCTTAGCGCTGGCGATCTCCTGCAACCGTTCTCTAACCACTACTAACAAAAATCGGTTGTATCGCCGCTCGGTTTTTGTTTTCGGATTAAGTACATCGTTTTCACTAAGGCTTCTAAAGGTCTTAACTAAGTCTCATCATTCTTTCAAAACTAGCTCCCAAAGGTACCTTTGTCGCAATTTGTGTATTTTGGACAACCTTTTAAAAAACATATGATTGCCATTTCAACTTTCGCTAAGGTGCCTTACCATTCAGCGCTCGATGGTGAAAAGAATTCTGGTTCGGCGGCATAAGGTGTGTGCTTACTTTTAAATCAGCACGCGCCTTGTATGAATTGACAAAGGCATCTTTCGAGTACAACGGACAGTCTTTTAAATCTCTTTTTGATAGCTTTGGCCAGTCCACTGCAGCCTATTGTTCAACTGACGGTTTAACTCTACCTGCGCCTATTATCTATGTTTATCCAAACCTTTTCCTTCCTTTGGAGCATTTTCAAGTTTGTTTCCTCACATAATGCTAATTGGCCATATGCTAAACCGTCATAGAACTCACACACTGCAAATAAATAATAACTTAATGAGGTAATGCTTTTGGTATTTTGCTTTTATGCTTTTCTGCCAAAAATTTCGCTAAAATAAGAGAAAGATGTACGTGGAATTTACGCAAAAGTATCTGCGTTTGCCAGCACCTTTGATTTCAAAGTTTTAAAAGTTACTTGGAAATTTTGTATGGCCTGATACAAAAGAACCATTTCGCTTGGTGTCTAGCTGTGATACACAATAAGTGAGTGAGAAAGGGGCGATACAATGTATTGTTGTCCCACCTCTGAGGCAACAGTCACGGCAAAACTGAACGGAGCTCAATTAAAGCCTCTAAACCTAGATCTAAAACAGCACCGCGTTCATAACAGACAATGCTCCCCAGGCTTGAGACCGCGTTAGCATTACTTCAAAGCTGGAGAGGAGCGTTTACGTTTCCAAATCTTCCACTTCCCTCCCTGTATTTACGTGTTTTTTAGGTACACTCAGATAAGTTTGAATACAATCAGACGTCCAGGCAGGATATTAATGCCTGCTCACTTTGTCTCCGCCTTTGTCAGTTTGTCGAAGATTTAAAGACCTGGCCGTCCCCTCTCGCCTTGGCACCTTTTCTCAACTTACTTCCCACCCTGTATCGTTTTTCTAGCCTCTCGGTTTATCTTAAATTTCTTCCATCTAAGCCGTTCTTTTTCCATTCAAGGTCCAATTATGGCGTCCCACCAACTCGTTATCTCGGTTCAAGCCCCTGGGACAATGACCATGTAGTCCACAATAAATTTTTTACTTTTCCCCGATGTCACAGAGGATGCATACATCCATGAGGTTTCCTCATTTTAGCCATGTACGCCTGGTACTATCTATGACCGAAAGTATCTGGATAGCTCTGTATGTGAGCTCCTCGTTTGCGTCAAGCAATGCCTAAAGATCAGATACTAAGCTCTTGGTCCAGCTCCTCTGGGCCGTTCTCCCATTTCTCGCCGTCCTTCATTCCTCTTACCAAGCAATGATAGTGGCATTTTTCGTGTATAATTGGGTTTAGATGTTCATCTATGAATTTCAAGCTTTTTTCTTTAGCCAATATGTCACACGGCGGCGTCTTGGCCGACACCAAGAGCGCTTCGGTCGACGCTACCCGTTACACGGCGGACTCAACAAGCGAAGCCAATAGTTATGAGCTGCTCTGCCATTTCATTTACCCTCTGCAAAATATGAGCCAGACTTAGTACGACCCGCTATGCCTTTTTCGCGTGCACTATATATATATATATATGCCGAGAACGACTTTAAAGTTTTTCGAATTTTTCTTGATGTGTACCGGGTAGCCTACTAGGCTACTAAGACTAACGCTTCTTGTTCACCCTAAGTTTGTTAGCCCGGCGTTACTTGAATATGGTTACAACCATCCGCTGAGCAACCCTTTTCAATGTAGGGCTTTCTTGGTCCAGCTGCAGAGCCATCGGCGTACGCCAGAACGCCGCACAAAAGGTTTTGAATTTGTAAAACCCGTCATAGACTAGAGTCAGGAGCAAGAATCCCAGAATCGAACCCTAAGGGGCTCACACGCTCAACGTGTGTCCTTGACCCCCGGCGACTATTCTTTGATCCTCCAGATATGGCAGGATCATCCGGCGGAGTACTGCAGCAAGCATTTGTCTGAAACATTTTCATGATAATTGCACAGTTCATGCTGTAGACTGCCTATGCTTTCAAATCTGATCTCACTTGAGCTTCTCTTTTAACAACACGTTATCAAGAGTGAATGGACTGAATAGACAGAAAGGCCTTCGCCATTCTATCAACTTCTTGAGTAAGGTGTCGAGTTAACCTAAAGCGTCTAATGCAACGAACAAAAGGCTTAAAGAAGCGGGATAGACTCTCTATGCGTAAGGTCATCTCTAGCTAGCTCATGAATTGTGGAACGGGCTGCTCTAAGATACTCTAGAACCTAAATTAAAGATCCTTTAGATAATTTTAGTATCGGAACAGCTTAAAGATCTAGATGTTCAGCAGGATGAAAACTACAATGAAACGTTTATACAATAGTTATAATTTTAATTAATTATAGTGCTCCATTAATATTTAAATAACGTTACGTGTGTTTTTAGGACACTATCTAGAGATACTCATCAGATATGCAGGTCTGTCCAAAATTTAGCACAAGTACACTTACGCATTCTTGAAGCAATATTTTCGGCCAGCTAATGGTTACAGTAAGGCTCAAAACGGATCTTTAAACCAATTGCCTCGCTTTCACGGGTATAATTTTCCCGATCATTTCTTTATTGTTTTTGGACTCGTTAAGTCAAGAATAGTTTGAAAATTATGAAAGAATTCGGCTCTACGAGGCGGTGACAAGTATGTGACGAAATGGTAGTCAAATAAAAATTTTTTTACAACGCATGTATTTTGAAGGTTCGACCGTCTCGCAACCTCGAGTTGCGCTTCCATCGTTGTGCTCCGCTCTTATAAAAAATTCGACCACAAAGGTGTACAAAACAGATTCGGAAAAACGCATATAGACAGAGATCTAGTATCATAAAAAACATACAAGTGATGTCACTTGAATAATGCTTGAACAGTTCCATGATTTGAACACACGGAAAGGTGCTATTCTGGATTATTTAAAGGGTGCTAAAGGGATACCATGTGCTAAAGGGAAAGCAAGAATTTGACTACAGAGCGATATAAAAGAAATAAGGGTACAATCTAGCTGATAATGGATGCAAATTGAATGCGGCTTTTCAAACGTTAAAAAAAACTAGTTCAGAAATAAACTGTATATACAAAATCTAATGGATTACGAGGAACTATAGAGGATTAGTATGGCTGATGACAAGAAACCAGGACTAAATAGTATGGTTGATGTATCCCGGATGTATTTCGAGTTTTGAAACATCTTTCACGAATATAAAATAAAAAATAAATTTCTAACCAGCAGTTGTTGCAGAATTGTTGCAAAATCTAAGGCAAGGGTATAAAAAAGTATTTGAAAAGCAGTCTTGCTATTTGTTATACATTCCATTAGCCAGTTTACATATTTATGTGGCAATGTAACATTATACCATTGTCGTAATGACAAATTATATCATTCTACTTTGATGCTCAAGGGCATAAAGCACCGTTCAGTGGATGGCGAAATTAATTAATCTAATTGATGAAATTTTTCAAGTTTAATAATCTAATGAATTGGTTTATCTATATATGAATTACATTTTATTCTACGTGCATATATATTCTACGTAATATATGATACAAGTAATAAGTGCGGTTAACATGCGTATACGACTATATCGTGCGCATATATATATATATATATATATATATGGCAGCGAACACTCAAAATGATTGCGCTGAGCATACACAAAACGATTGCTCTATATATATATATAAGATTCAGGTGAAAAATGCTATCTTGCTTTATGGCGTCTATAAATTCAAATTTGTATTTGTTGTTTACTGAATCTTGTTAGAGGCTTCGATATGTTACGTCGCTACGATGCGTAGGTGTCCATAAGGCTTAAAAATTCGTTTAAATCGCAAAAGCCATATCTGGGGACACTGCTGTGTGATTAAACTATGAGATTACACGACGGTTAAAAGAATGAGACACGAATAAAGGTGGACCACTTTTGTTAGTTTTTCCCACGATAATGATACCAGTGACAATCGAATATACGTTATCAATATCACATTCATTCTGTAATGAATAATTAGAATCTACGCCACTTGATATTTATCTTAAGTTCAAGTACAAAATGCTGTTACAAACGTTAGTTAAGCCAGTTCAGTAGATGTTTCAACTTTACGCAACAAATATTGTGACAGTTTCTTCCTAAGTCCAGTATTTTTTTTACGTTTTTCATATTTTATACTTTTTTTACCGCACTAAACTGTCTGGTTAACTCACAATACGCTGTATCTGGTATAAGAATTTGTATTTTATTAAATAAAGGAATGGAAGGAACAACAAATGGTAAAAAAGATTATGGGATAAATTTATCGTAGAATATTCACAGCCGATAAAAAATCAACGTTGTTTTTCTAGCTCATGCATTGAAGGCGTCCACACGACACACATATCGGGGCACTTGAAATTTATAAGTCAAAATAGAAATAATTTGATATTCACTAGGTTCTGAGAGAAAGTTTTTGGGTACCCTTGTTCAAAATTTGAAGGTCTATCGAGTGGTCTAGATTTAAAGCCAATTTTTTTTTAAATAGCTGTCAATATCTTATTATAGGCAGGAACTATGGCAAGTTTAAACTCGTCATTGAACGCCTCGTTAACATCCATGAAGATCATAATCTTAAGAATTTTGATTCACATACACCCGTTTTCGAAAAAACCTAAAATTCGAGTCGACGATACATTATTTTGATATAAAACAGCCTAAGCTAATTCGAAAAACGTTAGGTTTTACGAAAAAGTATTAGAGTATGTTTTGGGTTAAATTACGGGTTAATCGAATTACGTATCCCCTTTCCCTCTAGATCTTTTGTCTCATTTCCAAGTGTTTTCGAAAAAGTAAGAGATTTTAAAAACACGCTGTATACTTGTCTTTTAGGAATACCTATTAGTGTTTCAAAACATAGGTCGTGTTAAGCGGTCAAGCTATATCGTAAATCTCGTTGAACAAAGAAGTGAAATGTAAGAATCTTGCAAAGTTACATAGCAATACTACGTAACAATCGCATCATGACACAACATATATTCAACGGCAGTTGATATCACAATCGTGTGGAAAAATACCACCCGTATTCCCCGATCCATATCTTATTTCCTTTAACCAATATGCAATGGTATTATTTAACATTTGAGCAGTGCCCTCAGACATGGACCATTTGAAAAGCTTTTAAATCTTATAGACATGTGCAGACAAGTAGGAGCTTGGCAATGTAATATACAGAAGCTTACTATGATGGCTGATCTTTTGGATGCGGTAGGTTTTAGAACTCCTTTTAATATAAAAAAACTAGAACTACTACCTAGAAAACCCAGAAAAGGGGTTATAAATTTGCCTTCGTTATCAAAATGTATGAAAACTGCCGTTTGTCTTAGCTCCAACATGTTTCACGAAAAACACAAAAATTCTGAACTAAATAAGAAATTCAGGAATTCGGATATTTTGAACAGCTTCGCCTTTTATATAATTAAAATTCAGCATGACTGATATTTAGGGTATAAAGATTAAGGACCGAGCGCACATAGTTCCATTATTGTTTGCCCTCAGTGGCTTTCGTTTTCGTCAATCTTCGAGAAATTTTCGTCGATGAGTAATAGCTCTTGCCACCTCCTTATCCCACCATACACCGGATCTCAAGTAGTATTAGAGGTAGTCGTAGAGCACAAATGAAAACTGAGAAGACCTTTTTTGCGCGTCCGGACTGAATTT
Organism: Tropilaelaps mercedesae; assembly: GCA_002081605.1. Taxonomy (NCBI): domain Eukaryota; kingdom Metazoa; phylum Arthropoda; class Arachnida; order Mesostigmata; family Laelapidae; genus Tropilaelaps; species Tropilaelaps mercedesae. The sequence continues at coordinate 34,292 of MNPL01025523.1, forward strand.
TAATTTAAAAAAAACTCAGAGTTCATCGCGCTAAGCTCTACCATCAATTTTCACATTTGACATGTGCAGTAAGATTTAACCTTTTCAATTTACCATGATTTCCTGTTTGTAATTGTTGTAATTGCATTAATAATCAATACAAACGTCGTTTTTACGATCCATGGTCGTCAATACCAGTCTTATTTAATTCAGGGTACAAGTTGGCTTTAAATAACATATCATAATATTTATTTCGCTTTCTACAGCCGTTAAAGTGAGTTTAACAAGGTAAGAGTCTTTAAACGCAATGTCCTAATAATTTGTCCAACATAAAACCTCGCATACGGTAATCTGGGGTGAAGAGTAAGGCAAAACACATCGAATTCATACGTAGCACTTAAATTGACAATGTTCTTAAAATTCACTGAGTGTCGTCCTTGCCTTATCATCAAAACCACTTTTTCTATAACGTCTTTTATGCAAAATGTGTATTTTATCACGTCTAAAAAATGAAGTTCCAAGCGTTTTTACAGCTCCCCGAAGCATTTTTACGTTTTGCATTTTCTGAAAATATGTTTTGTCAGTTGCTGTGACATAATCAGCAAATACAACTCGAAAGAAAAGTACGAGACCTCAATTTTATGTCACTGCACTGGTCTCACATGATATTAGATAAAAGACAAATGGCTGGACCAAGATCATTCGAGCGAAGACAAAGCCACAACATCTGGTTAATGTTTTACATCAGCTAATAAAATTAAGAGACCCAGGTAATTTGAATTTAGCCCACATTGACCCGTATATTGTTTAAAAGCGTATTCTTATGGCAAAGACTCAAAAGTAAATTTTGAGACAGGCATACACATCGATGTGGGAATTTCAACTAATTGTAATGTATCTCTAGAACGGTCGTGGAATATCTGATTCAGAATAATGTCGTCTCTTCAAAGTGCCATGGCCCTACAACCTTTAGTCGTTTATCCACTCGCTGTTTCTGTGAAAGTATTGCATCTAATTTGCTCCATGCTTAAACCGTCCCTACTTGTGGCATTATGATCTAATAAGAAAACTCTGACTCTTTTTCCTGCATTTTTGCCACAATTTGAAGGGATCCAATTAGGCTAGTTATCGATTTAGTGCCAATGTCAAGCTTTAGACAAATACTTGTGAAAATTGTATTCTTCACGTTTTCCAAGCGTGTCTTTTCCGTGGGCAGCGTAATATGTTTTGTGTGAGAACCTAAAAAAATTCTTTATTTTTAAAGTGCTTACCGTGACACCTAAACTACATGTTTCGAAATATGCCGTTCTAATACTGCTACTAGTATCGAAAAAATACTTATGTCGTTCATCTTGCGAGCATGCATTAATATGGAATAATTTTTTAGAGTCTTCGTGAAATTAAATATATTTTTAAATCTAAAGCCGCCCTGTTCCTTCGCGTCCCAATGGAAGAGAAATAATGAGATAAAAAGATACTTTACGCTATCTGCCGACATTTTTATATTTTCGTTACCTATTCCAAGCCTTTTCTAAATATTCCACTATAAGCTCCGGAAGTTTAGACCCGTTTGTAGCACTTCATTAGAGAATCTAAACTTAAATAGTTATTTAGATTAGTAACTGTGAATTAGCTCAGATTCGCTTCTCATTCCTCGTCTTAACAGCCCTACCATCACTTTTGTATCTATTTCAAATAATGTTTTTCACCCTCCGTAACCTATTATAGCTAAATGGCGTAATACATTGAGTTGATTAACTGCATACATTAACGTTTAATAGCTACTACTATTTAATTGCTATTAATTTTTTACCAACTACATGTACTTTTTGTCCAGCGACACTTGCCAACTAGGGACAACGGTGTCAACATTTTTTTGCGAAGAACTCTCAAAGCCATCATTTGGTAGATATATAATTTTTAAGTAAAAAATTTAACTATAAACATAACGCAGCTCACTTGATAGGAATCAATGGTACTGGTTCTAGCAGCTTTGCAAAAGAAAAATATTAACAATTTTTTTTATCATTTTTAAGTTACTAGAAACGTCCAATTATTTTTTTCAAGAATTAACTGTCCTATTAAAACGTGAAACGATATACAATGAACTTCGCATAAGAATTCACATATTTGACTAAACCATTATATAGCAAAGGCTAGGGAGATCATGTGAAAAGACCACTAGATAAACTAACCCGATACTAGCTGAGGTGGACAGTTATCTACGACTGCTTTTGACTCAGAAAGAAGAGGGAACCTTTTTTAGAACTGTAAAGCTGTGTATCCTTTCTTAAAGCTGCAGAGCTGTGTATATATTTTGTTAGAGCTAATTCTCACTTAATATATAACGTAGTGCTTTCACATTGCTTTATAATGTCCTTTTTATCTGACGTATTAAAATAATTCATACCATACCCATAGAAAAATGGAAGAGACCCAAAAATAACCAGAAGTTATTGCTTACCAGAAAAGTTCTCAAAGTAATGTTCCTCTCAGTACTCAAATATCTGTCGAACGAATTATGTTTCAAAACCACTCTCCATAAAAGCTTACTTTCCATGTTGCAATTCAAAATGCTTATCGGAATGAAAAAATTGAGAATTGCCCTCTGACTGAATCTTATTTCCTATCGTTCTCGCGGAAAAGTTAAAGGTTAATTCCAGAAACACTTTATATACAAATGCTCAAGATAAGCTTAAAGCAAAGACCATCTCGTACCTCAAAGCTTGACCTCTATTTAGCTCTCAGTAGATTGCTTCCTTTATAGTTATATTCCATTAGTCAAACTCTAATCAAGCCCTTACTGGCAGACGTACAGAGTTATAGTGTTAGCTTTTTTACATTAAAGAGCATACATACAGGTGCACTGCGTGTATTGTTTGAGATATATTGATCATACGTCAAACGAGTACTCGCCAGTCTTCCTTTATTGACAAAATAATCCGTAACATATTATCTTCGTATTTCTCTCTAGTTAGCATCACACGATAATGAGACTCCTCTAATTTTTCCTCGCTCTGAACATATCTATCTAATTACTTTGAAGTTTACATCCGAACTCTATTAAGAAAATATGCGGAGAAAACCCCTTACCATTCTAGATGTCAGCAGGCAATGGTGAGAGACACGTGGTACCCTTATGAGAATCTGTATCGAATCGGCAGACTGCCTCCGTAGCCTTGCCGAAATTTCCCGATTGAGTGAGGGTCACGCAACAGATTTCATTGTCGCTATGCCCCCTTTACGGCCCCGACGTCGTGTTTCGCGGCGCCGTCTTGGATTCAAATGAACTAATTATCATTCTTCTGCACCAAACGAGTATTTCCTCTTCTACAGCCTGTACATTCACAAATCGATCGCACATCCTCTAATAGCAGAAAACGAAGAAACGGTAGAAAAATAAATGGGAATGGTGGCGGTAGTAAAGATAATCGCGCTGCCGCAGCAGCGGCCAGGTGGAATGTAGGCAACAAGCTCGAAGATAAGATCGCAAATTATCACCACACGGAAAAATATGGATACACTGCCTGGCACATCGCGCGAGAGCCAACGTCATTTTCGACTACAATGGATGAGTACGGCACTTCTCTTCCTTTTATATGCATATGTGTATACACAGGCATCTACCATCTTGGCAGAGAAGATTTGTTGGGCTTCTCTTCTTGTAAGAAAAAACATGAAGCCGTTGAAGTATTCTAATCTCTTTTAGGTCGTGTGAAAAAAGAGCCAAATAGAGTGTGGCTATACGTAGGGTGCAACTTTCTGGCAAGAAAGACGTTTGAATTTTTCTCGTTCTACTTCTCTAATCTAGTTATTGGTAATGGTAATGTTTAAATATTTCTATAGAAATTTGATAGGCGGGCCATGGCGATTCAGTCTGTAAGCCGTATCGTTCGCCAAAAAGGCACAGGTGCTTCCGAGGCAGATGCGAATTAAATTTAGCCCGCAAATATGTGCCCTAACATTTGCAATTCTAGATAAGAAAAGTAGGATAGCGATGCTTAGATCGCGAGCTATTATCATTGTCGGCAGAATTTACAAAAGAAACAACAGCAACATCAATAAAGTGGCAGCGCACGCTTCTTCAAGAAGGTAACACAATCTTCTCTCTATATTGATGCCCTCCTTTTGTTTTCCTCTTAAAGCAACCTGTCTTTTCTAGCTGCTGCACGCTACCTTCCTGCTTTCTATAGCCCTTATATGATTTTTTACCAGTGCAGCCATTTGGCAACTATTACAAATCCGGACCGCCATACTCTACGCTAGGGTCTCGAAGGTTGCGTTTGCTCAGAGTTGCATTTGCCAGCCAGCTAGCACCTATGGTTGTTCCAGGGGAAAGATCACCGCCTCGATCTCATGGAACCATACAGTCAGCTGTAGTTCTCTTACGTAATTCGTCGCTTTGTGGTTAGAGGCTCTGGTTTCGACCGCAGGGCAGCCATCAAAGAGTATGCAGCAGAAGAAGAGGCCCAGAGCTTCGGTTCTCCGGCTCGAGGCAAGACTTGCCATCCGCCAGGGGCGCTGTGTGTCGTTCACTTCCCCTATAAAGGGCCTCCCCCATCCTAAAGCCCGCTTAATCTAACCCCTTACCGCCTTTCCCTTGTCCCGTAATGCCCCTCTTCGCGTTCAGGCGCTTTGGCCTTCTCAGCAAAGTAACGGACTCAACGGGAAAGGGAGCCAGGCTTATCCCTCTCCACCCAACAGCAACCTTCTTGTAGGTGGCTATGGCAGATATCGAGGGGTGGTTGTGTGCGAGTGTTACAGTTATTGAATACGAGAGAGGACAGACAGCCACCGTGCACGCTCTGAGAAGCGCAAGCACATCGACGGTCGTGCCGCAGTGGACGTGTAACAGGTGGCTAGCGAGCTTTGAAAACTCCGTGAGTAAGTTTGTGTGATTTCAACAAGTTCCGAATTAGAAGTAAACTCTCTCCGAGCAAAGCAAATAAAATCAAAAAACACTAATTCAACACGTGAGTGCTGCACGGCGTTCTGTGTGTGCAAGCAACAAATACACAACAACAGCAAGAAAAGAATCAAAGGACAGCTATCCTGGATACCCAATATGTCGGTAGGTATTATATTTGTCTTCGGCATCCTCTGGAAAGCTACAGGAAGAAGACTTCCATCGATTTAATAACTTAATTGTCAGGTTGTCCAAACACGACAAAATCATGAAGCAGAAATAAGCACAGAGTGAAAACCAATTTACTAAGAACTAAACCGAAAGTAGTGTATGGTTGCTATCGTGTAATACGCCTACTACCTTTTCAGCCAAATTCTATAGAATGCAAACTCAGAGAGACAATACTACTCTTAATCTTGTTGTTGTCATTGCTCCGTCAGTACCTAGTAATCCTGCTATTTTTATCCATGCGAACTCCCGCGAAGCTTTATTCTCTTCCACAACGTGTGAGTTACATAAAAAATCTGATGCCCGCACGAAAAGCCTACCATCTGTCTGCTTGTCTGGAGTATGGAAGCAGTTAAATAGAGTAGGTGCACCAGATGAGTTGATAGATTTGACCAAGTTAACTCAGGGCACACGCACAATCTGTGGCGTTTCCCTCAACAAGCTATACTCAAGTAGCTTGTTCAGAATTGAAAGAAAGAAGTCAGCATTTTCAGGTAGATCGTGTTCAAGGAAGCACACTGAGCCTTGGGCCCCGTTCGGTTTCTGTCCGCCACCAATGCAAACAAACGAAAATGTATGACAAGTTCCAAAATAAAAAAAGGAAACGTTTACCCAACTTTGTCGTTCAATTACTTGACGGTGTCTATTACCGCCTCATGAAAATGGAATCATAGAGAAATGTTGTTGGATCGAGTGGATGTTATACTTCATTATCTTCCAAATCAAATAACCAATGAGGGTACACTTGTTGAATTGTATACATGCACGCGGGATGCCACAATTATACACGAAAAAATTGAACTATATTTTGGAAAAGGTCTTTTCTATGCCCTATCCAATGTAAAATTCATAAGTAAGTAGAGAATCTTCCTAGAATTATTTCACTCAATGTGCCTTCCGTTTGATTATTACCTCGCGGCGAGTTACATAAGCTAAACTACTAAGTCTGTATGAATATGTTAAACATTATGCAGATCGTTTTAAAATACACTGTGCCCTTTCTCGCATGTTTCACAATTTATTTTGCCAAATCTGTAAACGTGAGACATGAATTTCTTTTGGGAGCGAACTTCAGGGTGTACATAAATGGTAGGTACGGACATGCCGTCTTAACGTTTTTAGAACTAGAAGTCTTCCAAATTCAGTGGCACGATAGGCCGATCTTTTAACAACGAGTGAGATGAGGACACGTCACATGTGATTATACATCTAATAATCTTGATAGCCAAGAGGGCAGTTCGCATTGTGCACGATTTATTTACCGACAGGACGTGGCAGTTCTCTAACACACGCGATATCGAGCCCCTACGCTTCCTCACAGTAGCTTGAATGGCCAGCGCTTTTCCAACAGTGACAGTATAGCTTCCTATTTAGATAAATAAAAATAAAATACACTGCAGGCCTGTTGACATGAAGTCCACTTTTTTCACTATTACAAACTTTGACTTCCCTCAATATATAGAGCGTGAACCACCCTATTTTGTCAAGACTCATTTCAGATAGGTAACTATTTTGCAAATCAGTTGTTTGTGACCGTCCGCGTCCGTCGGCATTGACACGACGATCATTTCACAGACCTTTCCCTGACGATGTTAAACTCTGCAACGGGCAATTGGCTTTTTATAATATGACGCACTATTGACAGGGCGACATTTCACCGTATCCATCCTACAGACGTCGGACAAACTTAAACGTCAAATTCAAATCTTATAAAGCGAGGTTGTGTGATGTTGATGATGATAAAGATTACATCTACGCAGTAAAATGCACTCATTCTTTTGAACAATATAACTTCAGTACTATGCTGACAACACTCAACCGACGAGACATAGCGCCAACCTCAACAATAGAACAATTGCCCAAAATGCCAAAGCCCAAAACTTCAAAGTAAAGGGAGTTTGACGAAAATTTGAAAGTATGTATTACTTATACAACCTTGAAGCATCGTGATCTAGTGGGCCTTGTCGATGCGTGGAATAAAATACTCACTCGACTGACTTGATATGCTTTACTTCACGGAAATAATTATTTTAATCTAAACGAAGAAATTCAAAAGGACTTTCATAAGCGCAATGATGGTCGGCGAACCCTCAGTAAAGTTCAAACGTACTCTGTATTTTATGCTGTGAATACCGTCTGTACAAGATGTTTGGCTCAAGGAGTTAAACGAAAAGCAACCTCGCAGAGGGCGGAAAGGGCTATGGGGCGCTAATAAAGTGGGAGCAAATGGTAATCGATATTTCAGATGTAGTATACTCAACGCTCGATAGTCCGCCTTCTCAATAATAAAAACGTTTTCTTAGTAGGAAAACTACGAAGACTCTTTGGGAGCTGAACGAAAAACCCTGGAAAACTCTCTGTAGCAATTGATACATTAAGTACCCTGCATTACCCTTCAAGCAGCACCTTTCTTCCAAGTTGCACTAAATTTTGGTGTATTATTAGCCCTACGAAGCTTCATTACAAGGAAGACAACCACTTCTACTTACAATGTCGTTTTTATATTCAGTAACACATTTTACATAAGAGTGCGTATTCTATAGCATATGCTATAGCATAAATTTCAAATCCGCCAGAGCGTTACTCTCAAAGCTGTATGCAACGAAACTTAAAATATCGAGCGTCTGAACACTTAGAGACTATGCGTAATTATATGAAACACCTCAGATGTAATTACCACCTATGTATTTACCATCTTAGGTTTGAATAGTCATCTTCCTCAACCTACTATTCGAAGTCCAACCGTAAAAACATATAAAAAGCTACCAGTCGCTTATATTTCTTGATTCGGAAATCAATCACATATAGTGTAGAATAGACTATCTATCCATGCTCAAAGCACAACTGGCTCTTCCATCTTCAAGAAACAACTAAGACGAATATCTACTGAATTACGTGGCTGCATACGATTATACGATAACCAGCAGCATTTTTACTAAATTAATTCAGTGAAACAAATTGATTATGCATAAATTTGAGGCATAATCTCATTAACAATCGTTTAAAATATATTAGAAGCATGTCCATGATACGATCCCAACTTAATCCTTGGCACAATACGCTAACAAAATGCGTAAGCATAAATCTTTTATTTGTTTTGAAGGAACATAGAAAACTATGAACAAATTAAACTCCTCGCAGGTAAAATAATTGGAGATTTAAGGTGACACATACTCTTGTATTTACTGTCCGCAAACTCGTACCCACGAAAATTTATAATCTAGAATTCCGCTAGATTATGAGAATTTTGCATACTCTTTAGACTATCTGTTCTTACGGCAATAGTAACTACTCTAAAAATCCTTTCAAGAAAAACATATCATCAGATTGGACACTGCCTCTATTACCATTTTTTCCAATAAATAAGGATTGTAGGAGTTGCTATTTGAAGGCTACTCTCATTCTATTAACGCTAATATTATAGCAATACTACTTTTCTATTTATTATTTAGTTAATCATAAGAGGCATTATAAAGCCTAAGTATCCCATTCAAAATGTGTTTATTGCAGTTTGTCATCTCTACCATCATTCAGGCGAATGTTATTTACGCAAAATTCCTTGTTGTGGCTTACAGCCATTGCTCCGCAATTTAGAGGCTATCAACTCTACATTTTTGTGAAATTATTTTATTCAGAGTAGTTTAAGGCCTACGCGTTCTGCCTATTATGTGTTCACATGGGCCGAGGAATTTGAGCGAAATGTGCAGATTTTTAAGGCCTGATACTTTATATCATCAGTGTTCTTAAAAGATAATGGTAACAAACAGTCTAACACTTTTCCGTACCATACAGAGCAGATACTAACTTTTAGCTTCAGCAATAGAGACTAATTCGATAGAATAATATTCTGCTTGTCTATCAAAATGTATGGCTTTGACCTAAAAGCTCCGATTCTTCTAAAACACACTTCGCTGATGACAATCTTAAGCCTTATAGAGAGCTGTCTTGCTGTTTTCAATAATAAGATTAGATACTCAAGCGCACTTACCATCATTTCTGCGTCTTTATAACAGCGCTGGTTTTGAAAATCGTTGAAAAGTAGAGTAGAATGACTCTTGGGGCCCTCCTAGAGAGATCAATATGAATGGTGCATGAACAAAACGTATATGCATACATACATGAACCGTACCTGCCATAGTCTACATTCGTGAAGCATCAACAACATAAAAGTTAAATTACTCGGCACCATACACTTTAAAAATTAAGGGCTAAAGCAATTGCCTCTGCTACAGACCTATGAAAAATGCAAGCCACATCTAACATAGCATACCATGTGATCAAACTTGTTCATTCAAACCAGCATCATATATTTTTGTTGAACATATATTAATATGTTTTTTGCATTTAGAATTTACTATAAATTCCGGCAAGTGATGTAAAGTTTCGGAGGCAAGCGCAGGCGGTTCAATTTTTATCATTATTACCCCTTTTATCTGTAGTGAACACCGATACTGTGCGTGTTTCGAACCGATGGGGGCCGATTTGGTAGAAGCACCCGGGGGTTTGCAGATTGAAAGTAGCACAATCCAACTGAAATCAATTGCGTTTTGTATGCATTTTAAATGTCCGTAATCGACACTCCTGACTTGATGTATTTTCATTCTCTTATGATCCTACCTACCCGATCCAAAATTCGAGTAATTCACGCCCATTCTTCCCGGCAGTTCGAAGGCCAAAGGATTTTTAAGCATGCTTTCCGTAGTATTCCATAGTGTTATACGAGAAAGATATTCTACCTAGACCAGTTACTACAAAAGGAACGTTATCACAGGTTTTCACTGTGTAATTCACAATAATACTTTGATACACTAGTGTGATACACTAGTGAAAACATTTTTCACCTGCTTCTTCCACTTGCTACATTAAGTTTATTGATTGGAGAAATCACACTAGCCTTGATATAGTTAACTAACATAACCTAGGGTTACTGTGCAAAAAATAAGAATCACTAAGAAAAGCCTTCGCATTCAATCTTGTCTTTTATAGTGCGTAATTTCAATTCATTATATGGTATTGTAGACACCTGCTGTAAGTGTATATATATATATATATATATCTAATAAACGCTGAACGTAAAATTTAGGTAGCTTGGCAACATTACTGTGGAAATATCTGTTGTCGACGGCGATTCTTCCAGTGATATGAAAGAAGGTCATGTAAATCTGTTCTCACTGAAGAGGCCATAATTCGCCGTTTGCCAGCACACATTTACTACTAAGTAGTTGTATGTGCCTTAGGTTAACCATATGTGATTATATCAAAATTTATGCGCTCGCATAGGAATGTAATTTTATTCCAAGGTGGCAATTCAAGTTTTCTTGCTTTCCTAGTAGATAGTTATCGCGTTTCCGACAGCCTAACAGGAAAACTCGTACATAGTACAACCATGCTTTCATATCACCATTGACGTTACTGCCTTTAAAGGTGCCGTATGCCGATTTTATGCTACTCAATAACTTCGGTATTTGGTCCTCATCAGATTTATTGTGTTATAAAATGGCTGACGTTAGGCATGGCTGTTTCTTGCAGTCTTAATATCATTGAGTCTAGCCTTTTACATTAGAATTTTTCAAGAAAACCAAAGCGTTCTAAATCCACAGGAGGTCTCGGTCGGCGCCTGCGTTAGTATCCATAAAATCATTGTTTTTGTTTGTATTTATCAGTAAACGTTCACTATGAAGTTGAAGAAAAAGCACGTCTTTATTTTAAAATGATGGTCAGTTAGAGCGGCGATGAGGACAAATATTGTGGTCAACAATTTCGTTTTCGATTCTATTGTGTTTTCGTATCGTTTACTCTATTAATACGGAACATTTTTTAAAATATACATATTAATAGAGATTTCAGTAAAATAGGTTCTCACTAAACCCATTCATCCAGCGGCATCCATTCGATAAAACGACATTTCTCCCTCGTTGAGCTTTAGCAGAAACTGTATTTCTATAGAAACATTTTTCTATACCGGATTTGGCTTTTCAATTTTTGCTTATCGAGTACCATATGAGAATATTGTTTCTTGATAACTATTGCCGCTAGCCAACGGAACTTACCATAAGTAATGTCGTTGATTAAGCATTTCTAATTAAGCATTTCTTTCCAATCACCTTATGGTTCAATTCCTCTTTACGTTTCGAGTCTATCCTGCCATTCTTGGAATACGTTTACCTTGCGGTCTGTAGTTCTGATATAGCGTTCTATTGCTGTGATTAATCTTAATAGCTTGTGAAACTATAATTGATGATCCATCAAATTAAAAATCAGTACAGTTTTACGAAACACCAACCTAGCCCGCTAGCTAGAGCGGAACTCAAAAATAATTCAAATATTATCGCAGAACAACAGCGGCTTATCGTTGTGCGCTTTTTCATTGTAATTTTCTAATGATCCCGGCCAATAAAGGCTAAACGGCTTAAGATAAACGACTTTTCTAACCAGCAATGAAGATGCTTTTGGCTTTATTTAACTCGTGAATGTTTGTATTGTTCATTAGGCTTAATCTTGTAAGTAGCTAAATGTGGAAATGCACAGCAGAAATTTTAACAGCAAGAATGTTTATACAATGCTTTTTTATTTCCATTCGGTTCAAGATGAGCACCCGACTTATGCTGCCAGTAAAAAAAGTTGGGCCTTCAGTGATGTCGTAGTCGTGTGGAGCTTTTAGGCGTCGTCACCTTCCTGAAAATTAATTGGGCGCTTATGCTGTGCACATGTTAAGCGACCCTTTTAACTAGATCCTGCTTCAGAGTTCTGACTTAGCCAAACCAACTGATTCTTGCGATTGTTGTCAAAACGGAGTTCACGTAAAGCAAACACAAAGCAAACGTAGTATATATACGTAGAAAACGTGATATATATAAATACGAACATTTAACTTAGGTGTAAGTTTCACTTATTTATTTTCCGTGGGGTTGTCGTTGGCTTACGGTTTTCTAATCTCTTCCTTTTTGATACATTTTTCTGAAGTATTCCCATTAGTTTTCTTCCTCCACTCCATTCCAGCTCCTTTCTAGATTAACATATCTTTTAGTACATGACGAAAACGTTTTTTCTTCCTAACTTATATACGTACAGCTATTGAAGTAAGGTAACAAGAACGGCGATTAAACTATGCTGATTACTAATGTTATAATGAAATAGGCTCACGCATTCTGCACTTATAGGCCTTTATGTTAATTCTATTTTGTTTGTTGTATGCTTGAGTCAATAGATGCATTTAACGCATCTGTACAATATCTACACCATGTAGACTCGTACACGTAAGTCGTGTATCACCTTGGTACACGTGATTAATAGAAGGCGCGGGGTTAGTAGAAGGCAGCCGTACATAACGGTTAGTGCAAGGTAGGACATATATTTGAACTAAACTAATATTAAATCTACTGTTGTCTAAAAACCTTTTAACAAGTGCATGTTGGTTCTACTGCAGTAATAACAGTCACGTAGAGTTAATTAAAGGATAAAGCCATTTGCCTTAAATCAGGCTGCAATCGAAATTGACAAAGGCGGGTTACCAAGGCCGTTGCAGCTTGCTTAGCCGTTGGCCTCATGCTGGCAACGATTCATCTGTAGACAGCGACTCCGCCCAACTTCGGTTGGGAATGTTGTGTTTAATTGTCACAGGTTGAGAGGATCATGATAACAGCCCTCACTTAGGTTAGGATCAATATTGAGGAATCGACCTCTGGGGCTTCACTTTATCTCCTCTCATTCTGCCTAGTCCTCTAGCACGTCTGTATTATACGTATTGTACGCAAATAGGGCCGGCAGTAATATATCCTTTATATCCTGAATAGATTGCAGCCTAGTTTGTTCTCTTAGTTTTATAAAAATTAAAGTGAATGTGAGGGTTACGCTGTATTTATTTAAATCTTGAGTTCACATAATTTAACTATTTTTTAATCCAATTTAAACAAGTTATGCAATTCTGTGTACTGTGGCGTGGATAACGGTCTACTTAAAAATACCTTGTATATTTTGTCTTTTCAAAGTAAGACATGTCTTAGTTGTTCAATCAGTAGAGTTTTAAATACGATATTTTGTATCGTACTATAGGTTACAGGGGGTAATGGATTTGATGCCGTCACAGATAGCATGAATGATGTTGTAAAACAAACATATGCCCGTATATTGGAGAAAAGGTTAGCATTAGATAACCACAAATACTATTGTAAGAATAGCAGCAATAATCCTTGCAACTGTTGTCTTACAACTGAAGTTCAGAGCGGTGCCACACGCATGGAAAGGACATTTTTTTACGGGTCTTTTTCAGAAGAGATATTTTTCTTAGCGTTCCTTGTTTTTACTGGGGGTTAGATAAGAATGTAGACGCTTATTCAAACCGCCAAACAGTAGCTTATCCGCGGGATATATACGGAGTGTGGCGATTGACACTCTGAAAGAGTTTTGCGAAGCAACCGGGAGGCTAGTGGTGGCCAGTAAAGCGGGAAATAGAAGCAGTGTGAATAGCCTCGAAGAGGACTAGCGAAAGGCGAATAAGGTCCGCGGGTGGAGATGATTGTATGCTTGGTGATGGTAGTTGTTTGAAGGGAGTGGCAAAAGAGGCGCTAAACAAAGGCGGAAATAGCGTGGGATGGGAGAACTAATGAGACAGGAGTTGTAGACGGAGTGCGCTAAGTCAACAAAAGACAAGCTGGCTTGGAGGAGTCGAGGCTGTTGCTCAGGCAACAACACAGCAGGGCAATGCCCTAATAGTCTTTACCATTCGACGCAACGACAAAAGCACTACAACTAAAGGCTGTTACCCCGTAGGAATTTCCTTCGCCTCAGACGTACCACGAATCTGGGAGCTGCGCTGAAACAACTAAGCAATTTTTCTTGTAGAGAAATCTATTTGGGCAGCTCACGCTTGACGAGGGCCAAGAGGCGTCATAAAACACTGGAGAAAAATCATGGATCAGTTAGGCTTCTTGAGATCAAGCAACCAGTCGGTAAGTATATCGGAGTGTCTCCGCTGAAAATATTGCGTAAACATAAATACTCAAAATAAAAATTACGAACTAAAATATTGTTTAGACGAACAGCATGAACAGATCGTGTGAATTTATTACCAAATTGAACATTCTGTAATTAATTGCTGGCGCGCTTTTAGATCAATATACACTATTCATAATCGACCTTCTGAGGCTATTAAGCTGCTATTGAGCTGCTGAAAAAAATTCCTTGAGCGCGTATTCTCTCGCAATGAAGATATTTGCTGGCCTCATGATTTTGATATGTAACGTTCCCAACGTATATTTTTTAGACGACCTGAAAGAAAACGGTTTTGAGTCACATTATCCACACATATTCTTTCTTCCGTAAGTGCCATTTGAAATAAAGCCGAATATCTTCTACACTGTTTTCCATTAAAAAATTATTTAAAAACATCGCACGAAGTTAACTAGTCGTATAATCGCTTGTAATTGATAACTTTGTTAAAAAGCTGTCATAGTGCAATTTTATCGTAGAAATATGTTTTTTGAAGTACTTAACTTCTCGTTCCTGGTTTCGATCTAAAGGACTTCTAGTTAAACATCTCTTAATGGTTGTGTAAATAAACAAAGGTGTCCCACCTGAACTTGTGGAAATCCTGAAATGGCTAATGGACAGTCGTTACATGCATTATCCGTAACAGTCTGACGCGGAATTGTGCTTCAAAAGATCATTGGATCCCATTGGTTTCTCTAGGCAGTAAATAGCCAATGCTCTCAAAAAAATAACACTGATTTCTTTTGCCTGCGACTAATCAACATCGACGCGAATGATAAGGCCTCATCTTAAGCAGTGATCGAAATGATTGAACTTTTAAGAAAAATAGTTCTGTAATTTCTCATAACGGAAATATTCACTGGCCTGCAGTTCTAATATACAGTCTTTTCATTCCATGTTGCAAAATTCACCTCCATTCTAGATTTTTATCTGTGGATGATTTGAAAATCAAAGTGAAAACGCCGGAAATTTTGCAGCCATTGACGAACTAAAGATCAACGTTGAAGATTGTATTAATGAAAGCCTAATCTGTGTGAAAATGTGACCAAAAATTATTTATGCAACATCTACATGTTAAAGAATTATTACAAAGGCAATTTCCCACATTTTTCATGTTATGTGAATGCGAAGAAGTCCAAGTGAATTAGTTCATATATATCTGCAATTCTTCGATTTTAAAAATTGCTTTAAAATATAAACCATATATATATATATATATATATATATATATATATA
>MNPL01025528.1:0-10666 GCA_002081605.1 Tropilaelaps mercedesae
CCTATTATATATATATATATATATATATATATATATATATATAGGCATGAAACAGAAACTCAAGACTGTTTACGGAACCTCTGTCTACGACGGTATCAAGCGAGTGGAAGGAGGTGTCAGGCCCCAAACCTCAGCCGTTTGACGCAAGCGTGGGTTGATTACATTGTTTCGAATTGGCGCGTCTCGATAGGAGGAAACACAAGGGATATTAGTGTGAATAGCGGAACGCTGTCCTAAGGCTCTTCGTAATCTAGCGACCACGTCAACGTCAGAGAGGAAGAGACAATGGCAGTTAGTTGAAATCGAACACACACTTGAGAACCACAATAGAGGGACACATATCAATTTCCGGATTTAGATTCGCAAAAAATCTCTTTCATTAACTGGTTCATAACGCGGACATTCTCATTGAGTCATGCAGATATATTGTGATCAATGTAACAATAAATGCCATCACTCACGTGGTAAAAAAACGTAACAAACCACAAAACATTTTGTTACATGTCGCTGTATAGCCAAGTGGCTTACGGCCCTTTTTGGCTAAATGAAGGTAAATCGAAATTGAATTGAATTACAACTTTATTTGTATCCACTCAACGCTCAATAGACACATGAAAGCAACGCTACGACAAAAGACGGACATCCAGAGAAGACCGGAACGCAGATAGACATGCAGAAGACCTTCGTGTCCGTTACCCGTCCGGAAGCAGTGTCCAAAATCATACAGACGTAGAGTTCCACCACTATAGAGCCCTATCACGGCGATGAAGGCCTGTCCAAATTTCGCCAGATCCAGTCTTAAGCGATGTTCTCATAGAAGTTGTCATATGTAAGTTATAGGCCGGCAAATTTTGGTGATTCACCATGTATCAGCACACAAGGATATGCCGTTATTGTCCATTTCGTGTCAGATGCACTGTCCACTATTGGACAGAAATTAGTATAATTTGAGAAGCAATCGTCCTTTTATGGACGTGCAAAATCAACAGTGGAAATACAATAAACAGCTCCATGAGCTGCGAAATGATCCTGCAGGCCGAACAGGCCAGCTTGTAAGTTCATTTGCCATACCGCGGACCCGTTCGTCGAACAGGTCCGTTTGTTGAATTTAACTTCTAAAAGAGGCAAAAGTAAAATTTCCTAAATGTGTATTTGACTACTAAACAAAGTCCGTCGATTTAAAGCTATCAACTAATAAATTATAATACTTTCAGCTAGATAGACTCCTTGATCTGAGACAGAGCAGAGTCTGCAGGCACTTACGTCAAAGCAACAACAGATAACTCATGGACAGAACATTTATCTGCTCTGAAATCGGCTCTGTGTATGGCAAACACTTCCCAGTAGTTTATTTATTTTGCCTTTGCCATTTTTTGTACCGCATGTTCTGTCCGGAGAGGCCATCACAATTCGCTATCAGCAGGTCTCATGTCTTCAGGGCTAAGTTTCCACCGTAGCTCTCAATGTGATTTGTTTCGAGAGAGAAACAGCTAAACGGCGTTAACATACGCAGTGTACGAACCACCACACCAAAGTCGGGGTTTAAGAGAGCCACGTAGATCTGAAACGTATATTTGGATTTCAACCGTCTCACCACGCACAGCTGTCAATCTGCTGTCCACTGTGGCGCCTACGTTTGTCGATGTTTCGGATCGGCGTGCAGAAGACTCGCACTACTAAATGTACTGTGTTGACGCCCAATATAGGGTAAAGCCCATATGGTTTTATCGCTTCAAACCCGAGCCATATCCACCAAGTGTGCGAAAACCGACGCGCGAAAGCGGGCCTTGAAAGAAAAAATCGCAACGAAGCCAATAGCTCGCACGATGCCGAGTAAATTTTGTACGGTGAAGTCAAAAATACAACAAAGGGACGAAGGTAGCCTATTTTGTCGAATATATTGGGCTGTAGTTAGTCCAGCGTCTTTGGCATTTTTGGACGTTCTACGTGACTCGCAGCTACCAGACTAAGAGAATGCTAGTCGTCAAGCACTTGTCATGAAATTTGTCACTAGGGCATATTTCGATCAAGTGTTCTACGAAGGCGACATTTTGTTTACTCGTTCCCAAAAACTTCAACCCGTTGGATTGGCAGCCATATACGACAAGGGTAAAAAAAAAAAAAAACAGCGTATGAAACTCACTGGGCTCCAAAAGCGAGTAGCGTGAGCTACAAAAAGGCCAACCAGACACTAACTTCCACAATAGTTAGGAACGACCTCCCGAAGTCGTGACATAATCAAGGTCGATGAAGAGTTTATGGCCGAAAAGATGAAAGAAACCTTGAAGAAATGGCGCGTCCTAGTTCGAGCCGAGCTGGTGACCACACTCTCGTTAGGTTTCGACTTTCCCGGTGTCGCTCGAAAGTCTCGTATTGCAGACTCCGCAAATTTAGCCACCCCGAGCGTAACTTCAGTTTCGCTTGTGCAATTTCACTCTTGGAGAAGAGGTACCGACGGGCCATTTTTAGGCACTCCCACCCCGGTTCATCAAGTGGCGTTGTCAACATGCGACTGAGCTTCAATAATGAGTTGGTAACTAACAGTTCTCAACTAACTTCGTCCATATTAAATCCTTTAGACACACAGCCTAAACGTATGTCAGGCCCGAACGAAGAGTGTGTTTTCAATATTTTCTGGAGGTAGACAGAAGTGACATTGATTTATCCCCACTTCGCATAATGCTCGCTCGTACTCACTGATAATCGATTGGTGCTCAGATCAGAAGGAGCACTGACCAATCAACAAGATACCATCCTAACGCATTAGATATGCTATCGAGTTTCACTTACCGAATCTGCCCCGTCCGCGGGTCGATGCCCAACGTCTTCGTCTCCCTGCCCCCGGTTAGCACCCACGGATCGGTTTTGACGCTGCTGTACATGACAGAGTCGGCCGTTGCCACGACTTCGATCTGTTTGCCGTCGAACTTGTAGAGCGACCCGTCCAGTGAAGGAATATACGTTGCTGATCCTCCTCGGCCGTCGTCACGCGAGATCTTCTTGAGCGACGCCTGCAGGAGCGGTCGACCCGTGTCCGTCCGCCAGACGACGCGACCCGATCCGTCAACGGCTGTCACCTGTCCATCGGCCGTGGACACGAGCACCAGCTCCGGCAGGGGCTCGACCGGCTTGAGTCGACGGAGCCTATCGATCGTCGAGCAATCGGGAAGTTGCGCCGGAGCTCCACTATTGGACAGCGGCGGCGTCTGGCGCGACCCGGCGCTGCTTTGAAGGTCCATGCGAGATGAGCCGTACTTCGTCGCTTCGGCGAACGGGAGGTCCTGCACGTCCGAGCCGAAGGCTCCGGGTACGTCGTCCGGATGCGACGGGCCCGAGGATGGCATCACGGATAGAGCGGCAGTGGCTGATGCTGCTGCTGCTGCAAACGTGAGCAGCGACAACGCTATGATGAGCAACCGTGAGCACGAACCTCCACCGGGGCGATACGCAGTCATGGAGGCCGCCGACAGACACGACAGACTCGACCCATGCGCAGAACCGCTGGCCGGTTCGACCTATCCCAACGCGCGTAGCCTTGTCCAGGCCTGTGCGTATTCGGCGGATCGGCACAGAATCCGCCACACGGTGAGCGCAGGACGACGCGTACGTCAGCACACAAAACACACACGGCACAAATCACTGTACAAAACGATTCGGCGAAACGCCCGACAGGAACTGGTATACGAGCGCAACAGCTCCCCGCCGACGCCAACCCCGGCTGAGGTGACGCACGGCCGGCTTCGAACCCTGGTCCGAGCTAACGAACGTCGAACTCGAACTAGCGGATTCTGGACACTGCGCCCGCGCAAAAACGCTTGCGAAAGGAATGAACAAACCGCGGGGGCAAAATGATCAAGTCGGAGTGCACGTGCGGGCGGGCAACATCACGCATCCGACATGCTCCGAACTGTGCCGTTTGTCGTGCTCAAGGAGCACCGGGTTGACACGCAGCAGAGGGACAGATAGACGAAACAGAGAGGACGGGACGTAGTCTCCGGGTGTTAGCGGTCGACAACGTTAGGCCAGGATGGGTGGCGTGACGGGGCTAATAGCAGTTCCCCACTTCGGTGAGAGGGGCGAACGCGACAACCAGTGGAGAGCCGTACCCGACCCGGGTCGTCGCGACGCAGCCACTCCGTTTCGTGCTACACACACTGATGCATACCGGAAATCGCACGCTGACACTACATCGGGACACTGCACGTTACACGCGTGTCCAGCAAACGAATACCGCACGGTCGGGTAATCATGGCGTATCACTCGTCCAACTTACGGCGGATGTCGGCGCACTTGTCGTCAACGAGAGGGGGGTCGGTGATCTCCATGCACTTTTCTAAGCGCTGCGCGCGGTGAAATCGTTCAGTGGAAGGGGACGGGAAGAAATTAGACGAAACAGGTCAAGGGAGAAAATCAAAGAGCAACAGAGGGAGACAAGAATGTGGCGAATTTCGCTTCGCAAGAGTTGTTATTGTTGTGCAACATGGGGAGCCCCTTGCGCCCGCCCATTCGATGGGAGAACGACACGTCTGCCTAGAGAGCCACCAGCAGGCTCCTCGGATCTATCGCCAGTCAGCCGAGTGGCAACAACGCACCACCGTAAACACGGCTGGCACGGCAAAAGTACCGACTATTGAGCTATGTGAGTGACCGAGATGTCTTCTGCCGTTGGGCTATCGTCTGCTTGTTGACTCCGGGACCGCACAGCTGATGTAGTGCAACGGAAAACGATTGGCGCCAAACGCTCTGGGCCGAGTGGAGCGGGCCCGTAGAGCAGCTGTTCTTTGTTTAGCTAGTCATTAGATCCTGCTGGATCCTTCGGGATTGGCCGCTGGCGAGTTTCTTTTCATCGTAGTGTTTGTTTTTACGAATAGATGCAATTAGTGTTCTGCAAGTTGCTAGCTGAAGAAAAAAGGTTACTCCACGAACGACACACAGTGATGTGTGTGAAAACCCACCAGCTAGCGATTAGTAAAATAAATATAAACAATAGGTGGGGCAATTCGTATTTTCGATCCGATCAACGGCAAGAAACTTTGTTTCACAGAGGCTCAGTTTCCAAAAAAAGGTACAGACGGCGCGCGAAACGCACGTAACCGTCATGTCGCTGTTGAACCTCTGGGTGAGTTATGCCTTGCACACTCGCGAGAAGGTGCACGCCCATTTGTGGTAAGTCGTATCTCAGACGGAAGAACTGCATTTTCCAAGGAACAGACTCTAAACGTGGCCAGAGGTTCACTTACCGGCCTGACGAATGTCACTTACTTAGATGGCGGCCAGCGAAAGTGTGTGATACGAAGCTCTAAAACACAAACTTCTACGCTCGCGAGCTCAAGCTACGCCTGTAGAACTGTTAAACGCGTTAGAGCAATTAGTTGAGCAATATTTGAGACTCCTCCGGATACACAGCTCGCCAAGGGTGCGACGAAAGCTATTTAAAAGTTGTTTTCCTATCAGCTGTTTTTGTGTGAGCGCCCAAACACTAACAGCTAGATCCTTGCGCGTGTTCTACCCCACCGATCGATCAAGAGCAAAACATTAAGTGGTGAAATTGTTCTGCTCTGCAATAAACGCAATCTCATCAAGTATTCACATCTGTTAGCCAGACGCTATGCAACCCTTGGATTTAGTAGGTCTTAGCTTGAAACGTACGAACAAACGACATGTCGACTGGTCATATTACAATCAATACAAATCTGATGACGAAATTCGATAAATTTTACTAGATTTTATTCCACCAACTCTGAGACGGCCAACTGATTATCTCCCAAGTCAAAACACTTCGCAATGCTTCCCAATCACAGTTCTACAATACGACACTCCAGAGTGAAAAAAGCTACAGCCTTTTCACGAAATGGCCTTATTTACGGCGCACTGGTTTCCCCGACGTCTTCACAGGATACGACGCCCGTGTACACATCTCCTATGTGACAGCGTCGTCTGCTCGAGCAGACGATGCCATAGGCACTGTCTCTTTTTGCAGTCACAGCCTTCACCCGTTTAAATGTTTCACGCCAAAGTCTTGATGATTAACTCGCTACACACACACACACACACACGCACGCACGCACGCACACACAAGCACACGAACTCACAAACACACTAACGAACACACACACACACACATACTCCGACACCCTGTTCAACAGCTGTTCGTTACATCGACGACCGCGAAAACTCGTGTTTATGCTGTCACTGCGATTCGATAGCGATTCGCTTGACGCCAAAGTGAATGGGGGTTTTGTCGCGGGGACGATTTATTGCCAGAGACGTAACAAAAGCAAAGGACGGGTGGCCGTTTCGTGCGCCCATTAGCAGCAAACTGGTGCCCAGTTGACGCCACCGAATTTGTGGCTCTAAAAAGAAAAGGCGCGTTCGAATAAGGTGTCGCTGGTGTCATCGTTGACGGTTCCCATGCGATGCGGCAGACCTGGCAAAAACGAAGGATTTACCCCTTTCCAGCGCGTGTGTGTGTGTGTGTACCGATCGAGTACCATGGACTGACTTTTGTTTAGCGGCGAAAAGCCGTGCGTCAGCCGGCGAAGATCGCTTTTCGGCGTAGTTCGACGGAAATATTCGTCGACCATCGACGTGAGAGCAGCGGGACTCGATTGAGCAACAGCGTCGACGGCAACGTTTTTGCCGTGCGAGTTCAGCGAGAAGTCGCCCGACCAAGGATATCTCGTCGGCCCAGAAACTAACGAAGTGGTTCGACCTGTGGACAGGCGGCATCTACCGTGGGCGGGCGTGGCGAACTGACGCCAACACGCGTACGAAGCAGCGCTTTTTACACTTTATAGTGTATCGTGTGTGTGTGTGTGTGTGTATGTCCAGTCGCCGATGGTGTTAGATGTCGCTGACAACACCTGGGAGATGTCGACAGGCCGATCAGCTGTTGACGAACGCCGGACGCAGGCCAGTCGAACGCGACGTCGGCGTCTTCTCCAGCATTTATGAGCAGCAGTCCAGCTGTGTACAACCGTGGTGATATCGTCGAAATCAGCTCGCGTAGATGCGACGCGTCCGTCGAATAGTCAGAGACCTCCGATCGTGTGTTGGAACGTGCCCTGTGTGAGCGCCGAAGTGTCACGAACCGGGTGCAATACCTCGACTGAATTTTGAAGCTCGTGCGTTGTTACTTCGTCAATGCGGTCGTGCGAGACTCTAAAGTTTGACCGAGTTGTGCCACAGCAGACGTCTGCGATGTCGCTGCAGCGTCAACGGACTTTCCACGCGAACTCCGCCAACTTTCCAGCGAACTACAGAAGCAGCTGATGGTTTTCCGATTCGTTCAACGTCCCCCGCGCATCTGCTCAGGATTGTCCGATATGAACTGCGTTCCGGAACACTCCGATCGCTCGGACGACGGCGCAGGTGGCGGACTCGGTCGGGTGGCCGCTGCTCGTAGCGAAACGACGCCTGTGGCAGCGAAATTTCACTAAAGTGAGCGCGAATGGTCGATATTGACATCATCGATTGATTCATGACGTTAGTCCTGATCAATTTATTGCCCATCGATCGTTTCGCTGTCGCCAGCATCCGCCGTCAGGTCGTTGGCGGGCTCCGGATCCGGCTTGACGTGTGTCTCTTGGGTTTAAGGAATCGCTCAGCTGTTGCTCAGCTGGTGGGTGTCTCGGAGTCCCACGTACGACGTCCGCTTTGTGATGACGAAGCCGCGACGACTAGCGAAATATTTTCCCGGCTGATCACCAGCCAACATTCTCTTCTGACTTTTCTCTCTGACTCTTCTCATCTGTACTCCGGAGGTTTCCATCGTCAACGCAAAATGTGCACGTCCAGCCGATCCATCGCCTGAGTCATTTCGTTTTTTCCCGCCTCCTCCGCCGTCGTCGTTTCCCTTCCGGAGTTCCGGCGCTCCGGGGCCAGGCGGCGCTCCGAGCACAAAACACAACTCAGTACGAGTGCGCGCGCTGTCGAGCCCCAGCGCCGTGGCCGAGCCCCGTCGTCCGGTCTTTCCCGTTCCTCCTGCGGACCGACGGCCTCCGACTCGTCCGAGCTGCTGGCCGAGCCACCGATTCCACTCGCGAGAGTGCCGTCGCGTTGTGTGTGTCGGTGCCTGTGCGCGAACGACTACTGAGCGAGCTAAACTCTCGCCCTCTGTGTCGGTGGCCGCTGCGGTCCGGCCACGACGCCCTGCGTCCGACAGGGCCGAGTTTCACTGAGATGGTGGCGGCGGCGGCCGCTCGCTCGTGAGCACTGTCGCGGTGAGCCGATCTTCGAGCTGGCGGTGTGGTCCTGTTGTGCCCGACGACGCTGGGCCTGAGGACTCTAGGCCAGACGACGGAAGAGTGAACGGCAGACCTGCCCGCCTCCTCCGCCTACATCCACCCATCCATCTACCCATCCCTTTTCCTTTTTTACTTTCTTCACTCAGTGAACAACGAGCGTCGACTGGTCGTGCACGCTGGTGGCGATTTACCGGAGGGGGTCGACCAAGACGAATTTTCTCCCGCAACCGTCGTCACCCGCCGTCGCTGTTGATGTTGATGTTCGTCGAACGCCCGAAGGTCTACAGGGCCGCGAGTGTCCCGGGAAGATTTCGTCGCCCAGTGAACCTTCTGAGGTGCGGGGGTAAACGCAGCTGAGCCGCTCGTCAACTTGGCTGGCCCCTGACGCCGCCAACGCAGTGGCGGATATCAGCGGGACAGACTCAGGGCCTTTGGCGACCGGCCGCAAAGGAAATACTGACTCGGCCCTTCGAAGCAGCGCTAAAGTTAACGCTAGCGCGGCCCCGCTGTTGTTGATCAACGTAAATAGGACCAGGCCGATCGGGGCCTGTTCCAAAAGTAGTCCCCCGCGCGTTTCAGTGATCTGGCAAGTGCCGCCCTCCGTCGTCCCCGCCGCCCCTGCCGCCCCCGTCACCTGATCGGCTCGGTGTCGAACCGAGGGCATTAACCGTCGCCCACGATTTTTGCTTGCCCTCCCTTCCGTGCGTGTGTCTATAGAGCCGTGAATCAGTTCGGCTAAGTTTGTGCTGACGAAGTGGGCGCTCGTCTGAGCATTTTCTGGTGGGAGCGCAAAACGCGAGGCCCCCTCGAAACCGCGGACGCTGAGCGGACTCGTGAGCCGCGACGGCCTCGAAGCGAACGAACGCTCCGGCACTGTCCGGAGCGATGAAGAAGTTCTGCCCATTTTCCCGACCGGGCGAGCCGCTCCGCCGGTAGCGGACCGATGAGTTGATTTCACCGCGAGCCGACGTCGTCGACAGCGTCATGATCGCCACCCGAAGAATGTGATGAGGTGGACACGGCGCGTCCGCTAGCCATCCCGTTGAGGAACTGCGAAATAATAGATTGAGTGAGCTTCAGAGCGGACAAACGCGAGCGACAAGGAAGACGACAGGGCGAGCAACAAAGGGAAAGAAATTAATAAAGCAAACGAGAACTGCCGCTGCCAAAGTGCCAGAAAGGTTTCGCTAGTTAGACTCAGGTATCGCGCGCGTTGGAGCGGCGACGTCCGTCGGCAGTTGAGCGTGAGGTTGTTCGGAAGAGTGCCGATCAGAGAGGAGTGCCGATCAGAGAGCAGTGCCGATCCGAAGAGTGATCGTCGAGAGCTTTCGGATGTGCATGTGCATGGGGTGCGTGTGTGTGTGTGTCTTGTGCGTGTGTGCGTGTGCTGTCGTTGATGCCAGCGGCCACTGAGTCGACATAATCGCGACCGTAGAAATTCGCCAATCCTAAATAGAGGAAGTGGTCGCGTACACTTGGCGCTCCCTAGCACAGCCCCTTCCGCCCCCCGTACGCCATCGGCCTGCGGCCTGCCGAACGTCGGCCTGACGTCAAGTCAAGCGGCCTAGCTGCGGTGTTGCATTTTCGGTGTGACGACGAGGTGCTTGTACGCGTATATATATGTGTGTGTGCGAGTGTAGGTTGCCGTCAGCCTAAGCCTAGCGGTCTACAGCGGGACAGCGCGACATCATGGCGGACCTGGAAGCTGTTCTGGCCGATGTTTCCTACCTTATGGCCATGGAGAAGTCGAAGTCAACGCCCGCCGCCCGAGCCAGCAAGAAGATCGTCCTGCCGGATCCCAGGTACGTAGGAAAAAAGGGAAACAGGAGCAGCTCGTTGGGTGCGCGGCCATCGTCGCCGGGAGCTGAGACGTCGCCGGTTGTCGCTACATCGTCGCCGAACTCAGGCACCATGTTAGATTCATGGGAGAGGGAAAAGGGAGTTCATATTTGGAGATGGGAACCGAGCGAACAGGGAACAGAGAGACAACAGCGGGACGCTGTCTTTAGCTACAGCTGTGACAACCTCCTTGGCGTACGGTGGCTGTTTGGCCTATCTGTTGGCCAATGGGACGATTCATGTTGGCCTCTTATGTGTTTGTAGCACACGAACGCAGTCGAGCAAACAAAGGAACAGGGAAAAGACAGAGAGAGAGAGAGAGAGAGAGAGAGAAACAGAGAAAGCGAGAACACCGACACGACTTAACGCCACAATGCTTCCTATAATAGAGATATGACCCTTCCTCCTTCGACAGGTATTCATTTACTTTTAGCTTCTATCGTACGGGTTCTTCTACGATACTTTTGTGCGTGTGTAATTTTCGCTCTGTCTCTCTCTCTCTCTCTCACCTTCTTGCCGTGTGTGTGTATGTTTCTTTGTTTGTGTCTGTGTGTGCATTGAAACGTCAGATCGTATTCTAC
>MNPL01025532.1:6110-19660 GCA_002081605.1 Tropilaelaps mercedesae
GGGTGCTAGCGCTCGAGCAGCTTTTGCCGACCAGATCGTTGACTTCGTGTGGACGTTCTTTACATTAGCGCCATCGCGACCGATATACAGATAACCGGTCGTTTATGTGGCGTCGTGGTTCTCGTTCGGTACCCAAAGAAACCGCGGTTCGAGCGAGTAGAGATCTCCATCACACACACACACACACACACACACGCACACACGCACACACGCACACACACACACACAGCGATAAACAAGTCCAGAGGCACGAAGACGCCGAAAGCCTTTGCCAGTATCGAACGGATATCTACAATTCATCGATATTGCACCCCCATCCCGCCCAGTTCAGGTAGTTGGTGTTGATAATATTCGAGAAACGGTGCCAAGAAGCGGAGGTTATAGCCCAGAGGTCACTATCGTCATTTATCGGCACCACTGCCGTCGCGGTAGTGACCGCGCGTGTATTGCACCGCGCGAAAAAATCCAATTTCTGGTTGAAATGCAGCGAAGTCATTGCGCCAGTCGCTGTTGAGGTGATAGGAACCAGGGAAGAGGAAGGGGAGCCGATGTTCGTATTCGACGTCCATGAGGTCCCTCCGTGTTACCAATGTTGTTGTTGTTGCATCTGCTTTACCAATGTCTGTTAACAGCCGATGATTTGTCAACGACTGTATTTGAGTGACGTGTACACACGACGTTGAGTTTGTCGCCGCAAACGTGAGCCGTTCGCGCTGTCCCTGCCAGCTAAAATTGATTGGGCTATCCTTTTCCTCGCCACTGAGCGGGAACGGAGCTCGTTATACAACAATATTGTTGTGCTGGCCTAACGGAAACTTTCCTATTTGGTCGTAATAGGCCAACGAATGCCGTTGTTGCATCTTATTACAGCGATATGGTCGGGTTTCGGTGGTGGCCAATTTACCGAGGAAGTTGGCCAAGTTTAGAAGCAAGTTGACGAGACCGCATAGCTTTCAAGTGTGATGGGGCGAAGCTAGTCGCCAATACTTCCGCGAACGGGGCAAATATAGCTAGAGAATAGGTGGAGGCAGTATAAAGGGTTGCGAGGGTTCACTTCGTCTCTCTTCTACGTGACGATGACAACACTCGAAGTGGTCCCTTAGCGCAACGTCCTGAAATAAGCGAATTAGCGCTCATGAACACCTCGTTTGAGTCGAAACGAACTCTTTCATATCGATATGAACAGCGAGAGCCGCACCACGATTTGTCGACGTTCTCTCCTCTGATATTGTCGTCGGAGCCATTTGCCACGTACACGATACCGTTGCGGTGAGTTTGAACTGGGTTGAGAACAGCCATCATATTCGGTGAAGGGGAGTGGAGGAATACGTATGCGCATCGAATAAAAATCCAAATCCAGGTTCCATTGCATCGGAGCGCGGCGAGAGGGGAAGTTCTCATGGTTAGCTTCGTTGTTTCGACGTAATCTTGTCATGTGTACATATTTGCTTGGTAAATTTCTTCACACTAGCACACCTCGCCATCCGTTTGTCCAGCACACACGTGACTCACGTGTCCGTAGTAAGGGATAGCAGCATCGGATGGCACCCCTTCTTCTATTCGTTCTATCAAGCTGAAGAAGTTTGCCAACAGCAGACTCGTTTTGTAGTGTTTTACCTCAGAAGAACTACAGGGGCCCGAGGTCTTTTCGCTAGAGCCATTAGAGGCTTGTGTGAAGTCCTACTCCTCAATTTGAAGTCAAATTGAACGTAATGCAGCAAATGCACGCACACTTCATCGACGTATAACTATGACAGTCCAGGCAGAAGTCGGAATACGAACCGGCACTCGGTGCCCAGTATCTGCTAATCCAGACCGTACATTCGCGTACAGCTTTCGTCAACGGCGTTTCCGCTCGTTCTTCGTCGTATGAGCCTGCAAAAAAGCGAAATACAAAAATTCAATCGTGAAGCGAAGGTGAAAAAAAAAACTATCGCGTCGAAACCTCACCGAAGAGATGAACGACCGGATCTGGTCGCGATGTAGTCGTGGCTGAGGATGGACGCTGTCTATCAAAGCTGTCGATCATTTTGCCGATGAAACGTCGAGGTGACTGGTTTGCTTTCAACCATCCACTCACGCTGTATGATTTGCTCAGATGTTGTTTTACATCGTGGTTTACCCTCCCCCATATACACACACACACACACACACCCCACCTTGTCTGAAAACAGCTCCGGGTCTCTGGGTCGCAGCAGCTGCCAATCGATTTGGGGGGGCTGTCAAGTGTTTGTACACGTAGGTTAGATTGGTACCAATCACTATTGAATTATCGGAACGAATCGGCGGCCAAGACGAAGAAGATGAATCACCGCGATACCTGCCGGCGTCTACCTTCACGTCTTCTCTGTCCGGTAGAATGGTTATATGGTGCGCACGCCGTAGGGCATCAGGTACATACATTGAACGAGTTTATTGAAGTCGACTACGGGCGGGTACCCAACGATGATGCCCAGCCATCATGCACAATTTCGATGCTGATATCGGAGATCAACAACGATAATGGCCGGCATGCGCAAGCTGGAGCCACATCGTCCGACGATTCGGTCGCCGAGTCCTGTGACGAAATTAAATTGCGAACACGGCTATGGTCTTCGAGGCGCGCCAGATGGTCGAAATTATCGTCAAAGCGATTATTTATTTCTTCGTCCCACTCGCAGGCAGAGTTGGCGTTGCGTTTTTGTTGGCAAGCTTGCTCCAAAACGGCCTCTCGGAAGTTTGCCTTCGCCAGTTACCGCAGTTAGTCGCCAGGAGAAAGTTTCTTAGGACAAACGTCACTGAGGTGGACTTTAGAGTGATCTACTCGTCTGGATGTAACCTGGTCCCCTGGTATAGGTTTACAGAACGAAAACTAAAAGTCTGCGATAAAAGTTCATGCTATGATTTGAGGTGCACGCGCGTCTACACGCGGATGAAAAAGGGTGAGAAAGATACTCACTCGGAAGGTGGTGGAAAACTCTGTAGGCGCAACGAGCAGTCTGCCTCGGGTGCTCTTCTAGAGTGCTGTGTCAACATCCTCCGGTTGAAGACAGAGTCATTGTCTTCCCGTGTGACACGTATGAACAAATACATGATAAAGTCATCACGTGTTTATGAAATGAAGATAGATCAATCACTCTTATGCTGCTCTACCCATCAATATACTTTGCGTGTACTCTGCCGTTCACCAGAGTAAATGCCAGGGGAGAAAATGGAACAAAAATTCGCTCGCGCACACGAATAGCAAACAATTGAACACGTTTAGTTGATACGATATTCAGTTGTTCATTTTCGTTCAAATTCTCTATCAAGCACGGACAACCCGAGTAAAAAAGCCCTGACAGACGTACGCCTTGCGAAATCTGAGCGTGTCCGAATCGGATCAGGAATGGCTACACATCTCACGTGACGATAGCTTGATAGGCGTTCGACTTTTGTCAATATCGACTTGAGCGTCAAAGGGAGCATTGAGTCCAAAAGCTCTAAAAATTTGCCGAGTTCTGACTCTGACGTTCAGGCAGCGTTGGCCGAAAGGTCAGCGCGCTAAATAGAGGAGGTCTTATGTCAAGCCGACGGTCATCTATCGGAAGATCAAGCTTTACCTATAAATGTCTACATTTAGCCCCGTCGGAGCGAGGTTTTTCAGTAAAAAAAAAGGGGGACATTCAGGACATCTACAGACGCTTTATCTTAATAAGCAGTCTCTTGTGGCGAGCTGGCGTTTTTGAGATGTTATTAAGCCATCGACTAGCAGTCGAAATCGATTACCGTCAAGGGACAGAGGCTTAGAAAGATCGCATCGGCCCAAAACCATGTGATTGCTTGACATAAATCACCGGACTCCCGCATCGGGGCCAGTCTTGAGGTACGGACGACGCAGAATGCCTATTAATAATTGCAAACAGATTAGACGAGAATAAACGTCTAGCATATTTTTAATTACCGTTCTAGCGAATGAATAATAACAGTCGTTATGGTAGGCGCAGTTTACAATAGGAGCTATTCGCATGATTACCATGGATGCATGCACGGCAGGGGGACTGACATATGAGGTCTTTTTAGAGACTCGGCCTATTAATACTGCCTCGACTTCATCTAGACCACGAAACCGATACAAATACGCAGCTCTCCTTCAACAGGGACATATATGTTATGGCATATGGCGTTCAACTGCCATGACACACTCGTGTCGTCTATCCGGAGTGACACGCAATGCTAAAGGTTGAACACGTGACACTGCCATCTCTGTCTGACACGCTCAGCTGTTGGTGGCAAAAAATACCAACAATTCAGAGACAGACTATCAGAACGGAATAGCCATGCGGATCGGTTCTATCTCATTTTTATGGGTTTACAGTGAAGCTGCGTTATTAGCCATGTTAGACTAGCGATGGCCTATTTGACGGTTTCTCCAGTTACTTCACTTCCAATAGGAGATGTTGCAAAATCGAATTGGACACGCGGCTATCAAAAAGCTGGGAAGCTTCGAGTTAGAGTCGAAAACGGTTCACACGTGTGTGTGTGTGTGTGTGTGTGTGTGTGTGTGTGTGTGCGCAGTGAATAAGTGCAACGTACCGGAAAGGGACAGGTTTAACTACAATGTTCGACGTTCGTTTAGAAATGCTTTAGCGTACGGTTAGCTCGACGATTCGTAGGTAAACGACTTTTTTCTCTAGACTGTCACCTTTCGCACCGCCGACAGCAGACCAGCTCCTCAAGTTCTAAGGCAGATTGAAATCGTTTAAGCGCCATTTGCTGCATTCTCATGGCTATTCGCTAGTCTCTAGAGCAATTTTCCGTCTAAGTTGGTGCACATCCCAATGTTAGCTGTTACAGGGGGGCCACTTTTCGACAGTATCCGTAAGCAATATCGTAAGCTAATGGTCGGTAATGCGGTCCGGCCACTCTGTCCTCCCCATCCACCCACGCACCCACCAAACATGTCGGACTATCTACGTTTAAATAAGAAAATACGCACGCACGCACGCACGCACAGGAATTTCGTGTTAGCGCCATTTCTCAATCATCTCAGCGTGTCCGATTAGCAATGTTACTCCTAAACGTGAGTGGGTGGGGGCCACGGCGTCCGAGAACGTTGTTGGCCGCTTAACACGTTTAGTTTTTACCAACCAAACAGGTCGGCGTAGTTGCTTGGCTAACACCTCAGTCTTTTCAGCGTCCCTCTCCGGTCGATCGGTGTCGGCCATCTTCGCCTGGACGGCTTTATCATGGCCTCCCGTTGGCCCTCGGGTTTTCTTTTCGGGCTCTACGTCGTAGGAAGAGGGAGGACGTCAGGTCCGCCAAAATCTGCTTCAGCTCAAGCCACCGCTAAGGAGAAATAGGTGTTGGTCAGTTGTGGGGGAGCCAATGGCAGTGACGGTCGCGCTCGTATTTCTTTACGATTTCCCTCGGCGGCGCCGGTTTCGGCTTCCCGTTATGTTGAGCCGCGGTCCGGCGCCGATAAGACGACGCGGAATGCTGGCGTCCGCCAGGGAGAGAAGCGTCCGATAGAGTTTTTGCACATTTTGGCCCGCATGGATCGTGTTTAGTGGGTCCGTGGAGAACGCGAGCTTCGGCGCGTTATCAACCAGCGCCAACGTTAGTTTGACTTCATGACGTCAACGGCGGCGGCGGCGGTGGCGGCGGCGGCGGTGGCGGCGGCGGCGGCGACTGACGATTTCGCCGGGTGTGGATTTTGGTCGTGCTTTCTTGTTCACTCTCTGCTCCTTTTTTTTATTTATTTATTTTGTTGCTGCTGTCTCTTCTGGCCGTTTTTTTGCTCGCATTCTCGTGACGATCTTAAGTGCTTGAGCGGCGATATGTGTGGCGCGTCGGAGAAATAATTCTGAGAGGGCAGCGTCAGCATCCGTGCGGGGATAGCATCGACGTGAGTTGCCGTGCGCCTCCTCGCTCCGCATGGGGATTGAGAAAACGAGAATTTACGATGGTGGAAAAGTAGAATAAGCCATGAATAAAAAAAAAAGTGTAAGTTTTTTTCTCTTATGTGTGAAAGTTAAATCAAGTCGGCCAGAGAGATATAGAGAGGGAGAAGAGAGAGATTTCGCTGTGTATAACTGGGTAGACCATCAGGGCTGCTAATGGGCCTCATTTTGTGCTTATGAATATGTGTGTGTGTGTGTGTGTGTTTTTTCCATTTAAGCTGAATGTTCATTTCGCGTATGTGCTTGCATAGAACGATATGAAATGCCATCAGTAGAAAGGGACTAATCAGTAATCGCCATGCGCCCTACCAATGTCGCCACAAAATCAAAACGGGACACTCCGACCCTTTTCCACGCGTCACTAATAAAATGTTCCTCTGCTCGATAGCAACCCTGACCTAAATTCATTTCGACGACGAGTCCGTGTCATGTTCTTGTAATGGTTATATTCAAATAAAGTTACTTTACACTTGACGCTGCTATACGATGTCTCAACAAGGGCGATCAGCCGCCTGCTCAAATTGTCGTGCGGTGAACGTGCTCAATAGCTACCACTCATAATGGCCATAATGGTCCGTGGAACTCAGTTCGCTCGGTCGCGCTGTGAAGACGCGGTAACGTCGAGCGACTAGGCACGAATTCGATGAGTCATTTGGTAAATGGGAAGAAGAATAGCTTGGAAATAGCCGCTGACGGTGTCGCGACGCAGACCTACGGACGGACGGACTGGGAAGATCGCCTTTCTAGGCGGCGGCGTCGACGACGATGATACATTCTTCAGTGTACCTCATTAGTGGTGGATATCTCTCGATTTTCGGACTCAGCTACGAACGAATGAAGCGCAAACGCTTTGAAGGCGCGCGCCGTCTGAGCTGAAGTGCAACTACGTTCGCGATACTCGGGAGTTCTGAATCAAGGCGTTCTTCGTTGATCAGAATTGAGGGCGCAGTTTATTTCACTCAGCTTCGGATCGGATTCAAACGACTGCCGCGGCACCGCTCGACTACGGCGAACGGACGCGCGTTGCTATTGAACGTCTACGACGTCGCCGTTCGCCCTTTTTGCTGCTCTGAATGATAATTGTGCCTGCTACACGGTCCCAGCCGGTCGGCCGGACGTCATTTGCCCCACGTTTGCCCTCGTCGTTGTCGTCTGGCCGACCAGCGAAGATCTTGTTATCGGATGGAAACGGGAACAGCGAATTGAAACGGTCTAAAACGATTTGAGCTCAGACTGTAAACGTATTGGCGTTCTCTTTGGAGGACGTAGGACGAACGCAGAGATACGCTAACAGGATCGTTGCGCGTGCGCACGCGCACGCCGCCCCCTTCCCCTCGGTTCACTTCCCCAGGCGATATTCGTAGACGAAGACAGAACGAAATTCAGCTGCCAACAACGACTGTTCGGCGAGCTCGCTCGAATCAGTGGTCCGAACGTCTGAAGTAATCCGTCATGATGACCCTCGGTCTAATCGCTCACTCGGCGGGGAAACTTCGTCGGACGAAATTACATGTCCGTGTCCTTCGGCTATGCTTCTGCCAATGCCACTACGAGACGCAGAAACAAACGTCCGCAAACGGGCGTTTATTTGCTTCGTCGCTTAACCTGAACCTCACTTGAGGTTTGCCCGTGTTGTAGCTGCAAACAGCGTCTCCGCTCAAATCGGTCACGCATACGTGACGAAGGGTACGCGCCTCGTCGTCGCCCCACGACACGGCTCGAGTGACGTGACTAGTCTCGTCGACAAATTGCAACGACTCCGATGGCAACTGCCACTCATCCGGCTGGTTTCTGTCGTTATTCATCGTGTGAGGCGCGTCGCTAGACGTGTCGCTGCGGCACGCGGCACGACGAAAAACAGAAATCGATAGCAACAGCCAAAAGTACGATCGAATTCACGAACGCTGTGTTCAAGAGAGGATCTTCTACGGGTAGCCAACGCCTTTATTGCTGCTAACAGCAACGTAATGGCTATTCGCGATGCGAACACCGAAGGGGGGCTTGGTGGACCGCGTGGATCCTTGTGCGGTTCGCGTTTGTATCCCTCCTTTCACGGATGTTCCAGCTGGCCGACTGGGATGACGGCATTTTTCCCCTTCTTTCAACTTCTCCCCGATCAGCAGGATAATCAGCATCGTCCTCATCGACGCACTTCGGTCAGCCGGGGACTCACCCGTGCCCATTGACTGACCTGTTGGCGATGCCGGACGTTCGCGGACGGCGCGCGCGCTGCCGACGCGTCGATGGCCAGAAAACAACATCGCCAGCCGTCTGGCGTCGGCGACCGAGACACAGCTTTCTTTTTGTTACGCGCGCCCGGCTCATTTGTCGATGACGGCCTGACGCTCCTTCAGGGCCTTCACGGTGAAGTCCTGCCGTCGTAGCGGGGAGGAGGAGGAGGAGGAGTCTCTGTCAGTGGCTGGCGTCCGGCCGGTGCTCGACCTGTAGCCGTGGCTGTGCAGTGAAGTCGCATGCACGAACACGGCAAGGACTTCATTTGTATGCTTCGAATCAACCGCCCTCACCTTCGGACAGGACTCGCTCGATTCTGAGCGGTCGCTCTGAGCAGTCCGATCCGGGACTACAGATCTGAGCGAACAACGAAACGCTGACCAACACGGCCACAGATTTACAGCTGAACTTCAACGCGAGGTGCTGTCGGAAATTTGTTATACGCGCATGTCTAAACATCGAAGGCGTGGTCGTTCGCCAGCGAAATATGATCCCGATCCGATTCGCCCGATCTGATTCGTCCGATCTGATTCACCCGTACGGGCCAGTCGACAAGTTTGCTTCTTGGCTTTCTCCTCTCTTCGTCGTGAAGACCTCCGATGAGACGATTCCCGTTACTGTTGAGAGCCGCGTCCAATACCTCCGTCGCGTTTTCTGCTGCGTTCCGCGCATGTCCGCGACATGAATGCACATGACGCGCTAACAACAACGCTCGACGATGACGTTGTTAATGTTCGTCAACATGAGACGGATCGTCAGCTAAAAACGCGCATGAACCGAGTGAAGACGAGTCGATCTTCGTTTATTGCACGACGACCTCGGCTTTTCAGCCGTGGGATCCAATGGGAATTGGAGTGTTCGTTGAGAAGGCGATTGTGAATAGTTCGAAGCTTGATATTATTATTATTATTATTATTATTATTATTATTATTATTATTATTATTATTATTATTAGTGGTAGTAGTCGTCGTTGTGCGCGTGCATCTGATCAGTGTCTGCTCAGACAAGGACTGACGATCTGACAAAACGCTCTTCAGCGAAGCGGAACAATGCAATGGCAGAGCGTGGAAAAATGTGCAAAAAAAGCAAATCCCTCGGTCTGTTGATTCGTTCGAAGGGCGGCGCAGTGACGGCTTCCTTGAGCGACGAGGTGGCGCCAAGGTCGTTCAAGGTGAAGACTTGCCCTTGGAGAATAGCCGAAATGGTTATTACTCCGAACAGATGTGATGTCCACCGTCTGTGCTGACGTAACGACGCAACGAGCGATTCCGCTGACGCGTCATCATTCTCGCAAGTAGAACGTTTGTCTTCGAAGACGAACGAACGCCCACCTTTGAGGTTCTGAGGCGCACGTCAAATTCGACTGTTTTCTTCCAGTAACCAATTCCGACGATTCGTCCTTGACTCTCCTTGAGTGAATCCTTCGGGGACGAACGGATCAGTGTGATCGAACTAGAATCCTTGAAAGCATGAAGGCCAAGAGTGAACGAACGGCTACTCGATTACGATATTGGCCGATCCATCATCTCCTGAGCCGGCCAAACGCTTCGACCGCAGCGGGAGAGGACGACAGCGCGCGCGCGCGCGACGAATACGCCCCGAACACAGCACCGACTTTTCAGTGCTTATCGGCTAGATCGTATCGCCATTGTCGGACGCGAGCACAATGCCGAGAAAATGAAGTCGCCAATTGTGCTTATCGCGTCACCGCAACGCCACCTCGAGGCGACGACCGTCCCACCCTTGTCACGAGCGAGCGGAACACAGCGGAAAACGGTGAGAGTTTTCCGTCGCGTCCGCTCTTCGCCGCCGTCTCTATCCGAGCGGTCGGACGGACAGACGCATCGACGGGACGATCCCAGATCTGCGCCGGGATCTGTTAGCTTCCGACGGTCATGGATCTGGCTCAGAAAAAGAGAAAAAAGGGGATCGGTTCGATACAATATACGCCAGTAGACCCGCGAGGGCTAAGCGGGAAACAGACGCGCGCAACGGACCCGGCGTTGGTTAACATGATTGCGATGATGACAGACGCTTCGCAGAAAAAAGTAAACGACGTCACTGCAACGACGATGCTGCCGGCTGAACCCCCACGAACTGTTTCACCTCGTTGAGAAGACCGCAACGCTATATATATATATATATATGTATATATGTGTATATATATATATATATATATATATGTATATATTATAGCAGGCATATATATCGTCATCGACAGCTTGATCGGAGCCATTTCAGCGGGTGCGTTTGGCGCTGACATTTTCTTCTTTGTTTGCTAAACAATGTCCAGACTACCTCAGAGATTTCCTTGTTCGAAGAGCCAGATCGGAGTCTAGGCCCGGTGCTTCTTTAAGGGGACAAAACATCGACATTTCGATGAGAAATTTCTCTGACTAGTTAGTGTCCTGCGGCGGCCTACGTCTGTTTCCACTAACGGCCGACCCTTGGCCTCGATCAGGACATAAAGCGATGACGCCTCCTCTTGTCAGCCATCGTTAGACGCCGCCGCCGAAACGATTCGCGTTCGAAACCAACGTTGTCGACGGCGATTCTGTTTCGTTAGCAAAACTTGATTGCGTCTGAGAATGCGAAGGGAACACAGCCGCGTCGTCAAGCTCCCCAGCCGCGAGGGGGGCCCAATTTAACAATGGAATAGCTCGCGTAGAAGTTCCGACCGTTTGGAGGGTTCAGAATAGCTGAATCGGCCTGTGATTTACGTCAGAAATGGCCACAAACGCCATGACGGGTCCGACCGATCGGAATAGCATCTACTTACGAGCTGGTGGTGGTGCGTGTGCCGGGAAAATTCACCATCAAGCGTCGCATAACCGATCCATACAGAACAGTGAGCAGTGCTAAAAAGATGTGAACGCCCCGAGCGCGTCGCGCCGCTTGACGGATTCGCGAGCGAGTTCTAGGCGAAATTCAGATGCCACCGATTAGAAATGCGGCGTCTCAGGGGGGCGCATGGAACTGTTCAGGCATGCGCGAGACAACGGAATAATTATTCTCAAGACAGTCAACGACGGTCCAGTCCACGAGGAGCGTCTGACAGGCGTATTATTGCAGCAGTAGGTCAGCGTAAAACACGGGACTACGCGTCGCGTCTGTTCGGAGTCGTCACTGCTAAAGTAGGCGGACAGACGAGGTTTGAGGATCGGCGTTGGGAACTATAGGAAAATAGGTCGGCCAGAGACCTACATAGTAGGAGTAGAAAGAGGAGCATTCAGGTGCCACACAGGTGCCATATTCGAACGAGACTGATTCCCTTGTTGTTCCCCTTGTAACGTTGTTGTTGTTGTCGTTGTCGTTGTTCAAGTGGCCGTGAGTTGGGGCGCTGTTGTGTCCTATCCTAGAGCGTTGGCGGTCGGTTATGGCCGGGATGAGGGTCGGTGGATTAGATTAGCTCCGGCCGGGAAAACGCGGCCTGACCGAAGGAACAGGTGAGAAAAACCTAGGAGAAGGCTCCGTGAGACCGTCTCAGCTTCCAGGCTGTTGGCTTGTGGCCCCCAGACCCACCGTGGTGTGAGGGTAAGCATAGCCGGTGCTCCGGTAAACGGAGGCAAGCCGTGAGATGTATGGGGTAAACGTTTTCCCGATGAAATCGATGTCGCACGTACACACATACGCACACACACACACACACACACACACACGCACACACTTATATTTTTATAGGCGGACATGTGGGCTTCTTCCTCGTCCAGAGCCCATACACCTGGAGGTCAAATGATTTACGCGGGTGGAAAACCTGTTTGTTGGGGTGGACTGTGGAAAACATACGACTTCCCTGTTGTCGTATGATATTGACGCGTGTAAACGTCGGGATTATTTCGCTTATTTTCGTTTCCGTCGTTTGTCTTGTGTCCACGACGCTACGAACGGAGAAGGGTTTAAGACCCACTCTTCGGTCGAACGGAAGTCTGAAGGTTCGAAACGTTTCGCTGCGTCTCAACTCTCGTAGGTTTCGTGCTAGAAGGTCGTGCCATTCGAAATAGCGGGGAAATTCGTGTGTTGTGAAACGAAAGCTGCACCGGACGTAATGCCAGGATCGATGTATAGTTACGCCACGGCCACAATCGGATCTACTAGTATAGCAGGTTCAGCTACGTCTAGTAGAAAAAAGAGTGTTCATTCTAGGCGACAACGAGCTACAGCTTTTTTTTTGACTTGTTCTAGAGTTATTTTGGCCACTTGAGGGCACGACTACGGTGTGTTCATGCGCTTTGGCATAACTAGCGCGGTCTGAGGCGGCCTCAAATGAACGACCATTTTATGACCATTGGAAGACCACGAAAGAACCCCCCGCAGAGAACAGTCTAAATCTAGTCTAGTTCTTGGAGTTCTAATCTTTAACGGCTTGACTGACGTCCGTTCTATGATCTACGTTTCAGGGCCTGTGTTGGCCTTGACAGTTTCTCTAAAATCGCTCGTATGTTGGTAGAGGTGTCAACAGCGAGGGGTGCCTGTTTTCCATCCCCAGGTGAGACCGCGCTAACACTTCGCTAGCTTCGGCAACACTTCGGCACACTTACGGAATGGTTGTGGCGTCAAACCGCCAGAAAATACTTGAAATCCGAAAACGGTCCTAGCAGAGTGGGTTCGATTCACTTCCGAGGGTCGTTCATGATCGAGGGTCGACGATGATCTGCTTTTTCTCGCGTAGGTCAAGCAGCCGAGAGTGTCATGGCGTTCGTGGCACACCTTGACCCAAGAGAAGGTTGGTTGCGTTTCTGCGAAACTGAACGTATCCTTGTCGTTCTCCTGTTTTGGCGACCGCAGAGAAGAAGAGCTCAAAATCACGTTATGCGACCGCATTTCATGCTCGAGTAGCTTCGTTTTAACGCGGCACTACTTCCATTATTATCACTGGCCAGTCCGCCGCTTCAACTGGTCAGGGGGTGTGAGTGAGGTAATGAACTCACTTAGCACCAACTGTCCACTCGTCCTCAACGACGTCGTCGGCGGTGGCTCTTTACGAGGCCTCTACTATTAGAGTACACAGGCCCTGTACTGTAATCACAAAGGCATGCGAGAAAACACAATCGAATGCGAGAGGTATTTGCCGATTCGCTCCTCGAGCCACGTGGACAGCTATGGACTAGGCGCATCGGAAACCTCTCGGGCTCATCGGATGGCTGCCATACGAAAAATGTATCTCGCGGTCACACAATCGCCAACAGAAGTGGCCTTTCCTTCTGCCATGGCTGGCGGGTTCATATTGACGAGGACATAACGATGTGGCCGAGTATATAAAGCCAACAAGACATCTCCATTGAGTCCCGGTTGAGTCGAACATGGCCTAGTCCTCGACTGGGGTTTCGTTTGCGAATACTTGTGCGCCTGTATCCTAACGTGTCGTCCATTGGCCGACATTTTATCCGAACAAACGCT
>MNPL01025532.1:25769-45130 GCA_002081605.1 Tropilaelaps mercedesae
CGTGCACCTCGTACGTGTCTCCTCGAGTCGCAAGACGCATACGAATGCACCCCAGAGCCACCGAGCTCGACGGCCGTCATCTGCCAAAGTAGAAATGGCCTCTCCTGATTTCGTTGTTGTTAGTCCGTCCTCGGTGGTAAACAACGAATGCGACGAACCCCCCGGACGGGCTCTACTTTAAGGAAAACGCCAAATACCTAGAAATTGTCTCTCCGCTCACATTTCTCGCTGGCTAGACAGAAAGAAGCTGTACGTCGACAGAAAAACCTCTTTTCCTCTGTTGCTCGCTTTCCGGACAATGCAACGCGTCTGCCATTTAGGCAGTGCCGTGGCCGATGCGTTTCTTCGGCACGTTCTGTCGCCATTGTTCACGTGTGCCTGCGTCTGTTCACGTATTCTAGCCACATGCTAATGTGGAACGTCCGCCACAACGACGGAGAACGTCTCAGCAAAACGTCGCCCGCCGACGAGTGAGAGATGATACGGACGAAGGCATTCGTGTTTGACACTGTCGATTAGAATACATTATGCTTTCAGACTATGAAATTATTAAGGGGGTATTTTCGTCGGCCTTGTCTAGGGTCAGCCGCTGTTGTTGATGGTGCCGGTGTGGGTGTATTTGGCATCTTTCATTAAGGAAATTACGTTGCTGTGCCCGAACTAAACAACTTCGACCGTATGTGCGGCGCTACGCAGAACTAGGCAGTAGTGTCACTTTCAGAGGAGCTGCGTTCGGACGAAGACGGATGAACTACGGCTAAACGCACTGCCAAGGAGTGTATATCTACTAACATGAGCGAACATGTTACTTTCCCTTTTTCCTGATTTTCTTCTACTGGCACTTCGTGTCTCGATGCGATTACTAAGCGCGCGATGGGACGACTTCGTCGACAATGAAAGTATGGACAGCAATGGCCGTGGCCCTCGTCGCCTTTAGCTCGGCGTTGATTTCGTTTTATCACGGACATCGCTGTCAACTGGCATAGCTTTGTTTTGTTTCCATCAAACTGGACGTCTCCAGTGGTAACACTCAGCTAAAGGAGAACGATCTATATGAGCTGTTTCCACGGCCCACCGTATCGTTTAGTGCTGATGTTTACTTATCCTTTTAGTTGGTTTATCCTTCGGGTAGTAGTGCCCTGCTTTTTATCATCTCAGCTTGACGTGATTGATCGGCACCGCTTTCGATGTCAACCTATCCCTTTCCGAACGAAGGCTGGTTATAGGGAACGAACGAAGCATCTGCACGACGTACTTAGATGGCCGCCTTGCCGTGTGGTACACGTGTTCGACGTCGAATTGTGGATGTCAGACGAAATCATTCGTGAACAGCCAAACCAACCAGAAACGAGTTAATGGAAAATCATTCCCGTTCTGCTAATTAAGTGCCCGCTGACTAATCCCCCTTGGGGGTCTCGTAGTTTAGATTTTCCGACTCGCAGTCAGCTGTTAGCGCGAGACGGCCAATGCGACCCTGTGGAAGCGATTCTTCGACAGTTTCCAGCGTGTGGGTGACTGGCAAATGGGAATAGCTTGCAACTGGTATTGATATATTTTGGTTAGGACGGGCTGTGATGGACGAAGAATAGAGATTTTTCAAGTATAATATATGATACTTGTCTAGTTGGACATGTATCTGCATCCTACACTCTAAAGGAAATCATTAATCTTCACAGTTGTGTGTGTGTGCGTGTGTGTGTGTGTGTGTGTGTGCGTGTGTGTGTGTGTGTGTGTGTTGTCTAATCCATATGCATTGTGATCGGCCCCCGTCGCATGACGTTTGCTTCATTAGTTAATGCTGAGTGAGTTATGAACTAAGACGAACACATCGTCATTTACTTTCGTAGTGCCGGGCTGAGTATTTGTGTAAACACGTTTAGACGAGAGCATCGCGCACGAACTAGATTTTTTGGTACGGCTTCGTTCTCAATAGAACCGTTTGGACTAGTTCATTAAAAAACACTCCGCTGTGTCCAAACGTGAAATAAATAGCGCTGGCTCATTTTGTTAGTAAAAGCTAGGTAATTTCAAACGGGTGTAGACCTTAGGGGTGCCACTTAGCGGAACGCCGGCGTTTAGAATATCGTGTTTGCTATGCGTAAAGCGAACTCATCTGTGGATACATAATGGCTACTTCGAAAGCATGAAAGTCTCACACAATCACTCGAATGAGATACTTGTTCGACCCGAGTCCACGAATTAAAAAATTAGTTGGCATCCAATTGGTGTCAATTATAATTATATTTTGACGCCAATTTTTACCTTAGCGTGCAAAACAAGTCTATGAGAGACGGTTAATTGGGCTTCGTTGTTGGACGATGTGCACATATCTAAGGAGGCTTGTGGAATATTTCGTAAAAAGCCATGCACTTTTTATGATTTTCTATGCAGGAAATAACAACACGTTTGTTCAGGGTATTTCAAATGTTGGGCTTTCTGACACCTCGACGTCGATGACAACTAGTTTGGAAACAAATCTGGGGGACGCCCGAATAAGGAAGTGTTTATGAACGGGGCAACGTGCGGTCAGAAACGCAATCAAGCATCGATGTGACGGTATCTGACGATCCGTTGAATCTCCCTTGACAAATAACCTGGCTGACTACACCAACGTGTATGAAAATTAGAATTGCTGAATAGTACTTATTCAACGTGCCCTCGTTGGTGACAAAATATGACAGCATACTTTAACGTGGTTTTGGTTTTCGTAGTTTTGGCGAGTTTCGACGAATATAGCTCACGCAAATACTCTCCGAAAGTTCGCTTTACGAGCCGACTTCGTTCGGTCCGCCAGGTGCATTCACGGTTGAAGAGGTCATACGGTTTCCAGTAGCTGGTTTCCTACGAGCCAACTTTTCCTAGATACTGTTCTCATTTTGTTCCTTTGATGCGTCAAATTGACAGTAGCTTTTGTTGAGCTAGGCGCCCATTTGCCTGCAGCGTCTGGAGAAAGCTTGGCAATCCACGTGACCGCCTAAGCCGAGGAGCGGTTCTTTATCTGAAGTTCTTCGCAGTCGACGTCCAATGCTGAAGGCAATGCTTCAAGAGACCCATCCGTACCATAGAAACCTGCCTGTGCCAGGCCAGCGGCTGGCTTTATTTTCGCTCAAATACGAAGACCTTTTCGTCCGTCATTTACCGTTCTAGCCGCATCAAATCCAGCGGTTTTAGTCCTTCTGTTAGCGGCATGGCTCCGCCAGTTATTGATATTATTACGACTCTTCCCCCGTTACGAGGTGAGTAGCCCTGGCGGACGGGGGCGAGCAGGCGGTCTCACGCGATGGCGTTTCCTCTGTCGCTCCGTAAGAACTGTGCTTCGTTCTGAAGCACGACGGCCATTGAGATAAACACGTCATTACCATTCGGCGGAGCTGCTGCCAAAAAGTCGGGACTAGCTGAGGATGCACTCCGATATCGTAGTTGATCAGTTTCTGTGCCGGGTACTGAGCGCAGAGGCCTGGCTATGGCCGAATAAGGGCTCACCTATTGCACTAGAACGATTCGTACACACTCTGAATATTATCTCCGCATAACCGGCTAAGGTGGCTTGATTGAGATGCACGACCCGGTCGAGCTCTGCAGGATGTTTTTCGGAATACAGCTTCTCAGCGGGCTCTATAA
Organism: Tropilaelaps mercedesae; assembly: GCA_002081605.1. Classification (NCBI taxonomy): domain Eukaryota; kingdom Metazoa; phylum Arthropoda; class Arachnida; order Mesostigmata; family Laelapidae; genus Tropilaelaps; species Tropilaelaps mercedesae. Next base: position 29,391 of record MNPL01025532.1, read on the forward strand.
TTGTTTGTACGGCTCACGCCTTTCCGCGTGCTCAAACTCACTTGGGCGCGTCCTTAAAGGAGCCCCAAGATGGTCTAGTTCCTTGTAACGTTAGCTTCTCTCGACCCCGCAGGCCCACTTCAAGGTGATATATGGCTGCGACAAAAATCTCTCTTGCGGCTTTTTGTGTTGCTTGGACAGGAAGGGAAGGCCTGCGCAGGCTGGCGGGTCGAATGACAATATTAATTGAAGCGCATCGAGATTCTTTAATAAGATCCGTCTTGTCCCCATTAGGGTCCTCCATAAACGTTTCGTCCTGTCGATGACGTTGCGTCTGTGTAATAACGACGAAGAGACGCTGGCCCATCGGTACGTAATGGGTCAAATCTAGCCCATTTCATTACACGTGGTCCGCACACGTTCACGGAGGATGTAGGACTTGACAGTTTTCAGCTAGAACCGCAGATCGACATAAACTCGTGTGCGCTACAACGGAACGCTGTAAAATTCGACAAATACGCACGGAAGTCGGTTCAAGTCGTTGTGTATGTTTGTGGTACGGTCGCGTATGTAATGGTCGAGCGCAATGTCGAGATTTCTCGACAAAAACGGTCTCTATTCAAGTATTATTGTCCATTCCAACTGGTTGTGATGAGAATCTGCCTTCAATGCGTTTGCTACGAAACGGCGCAGGCTTTCGTCATGTTCCAGTTATTTTCGCATGACATCCGCTCGTTTATCGTACGCCGTTTTACTCAATGAGTTTACAGTTTACAGAAACGGAGTTCCCTTGCCGAACGCGCGGTCTGGTCTTCGGGCACACTTTATACTCACGGCGTTGTTACACGGCGGAGTTTCTAGCGGCATCGAACGACCATCAAGAGGCCGCCATACTACGGTCCATGCAAATTATTCTCACGGAACAAGTTCGATTTGCATACGAGCGCCGACAAGGTGATTCCACGCGCACGCGCTTGTGTTCGTCGCTTGTGTCGTAAGTTTTGTTTATCATGCACGAACACGCGTTACCGTGGGTATTAACCGTTCGTCGGTTTGATTTATGGCCACAAATTATCTATTCGTCTGCTGAGTTGCGACATTGCAGCAGGCTTAAACGGTTTGTCCAGCTGCGTTCGCTTCTCTGGCGTCTGAATCGTCATCACACTGGTCGGTCGCAAGAATCACGAGATGATGTCCTCGTCCGGCAGAATTTTGCCGAAAACAACGAAGTTCCCGTTTGAATAAGGGCAGCGGCCATCTGCAAAATAAACATGCCCTCGCTAACGTGTGTCGGTGAGCCCCAAATCGATGCTCCGATTGAAGATGTACAGGTAGAGGTGAGCGCCCGCGTGAGAGGATATCCGGACGACGTTTTTGCATGCGTGTCTCGTTGTTGAACAGCCGAAGGTGTTCCCTTCAGCTGCTGCTACATTGTATCGGACCAACTCGAACAGGGCCGCTGTTCAGCCATTTACCACTCGATCTCTTTTGTTCTAGGTTATGTCACCCTCTAACCGAGACGGGCTCCTCTGGGAGCTGGCTATCACTTGAAGCGTTCGGCCCCCGTCAGAGGGCCTGCCCAGGGGGCCGTCGCCATACGAGAACAATGCCCTCTTCTCGGATGGATATCATCACTGTAGACCTGCATCACTAACTCGACCTCTATCCATTAACAAAATAAATTGATTACATAACGGGCCTATCAGACTAACGGATAGAGTCACACGTCGAGGATGATGAAATTGTCTTCGCCCAATCTATCTTCAGCCGAAATACACTTCGAGTCTACTGACGCACAGTGGTGGCGAAATTAATTTCGAACATAATCCAATTTATTTCCTACTCCGGTTATCTAGACTCTATTTACGGCGCCATGACCGAGCACCGCCGGATCCGTCTGCGGGGTCTGGCCGTCGCGTCCGTGACGTCTACTGCGTTCGGCGTCAGTCCTGTGTGGTAGACGTCGTTAGGCAGCGTCGTTCGTACGAATCAATACGTCTGTCCTTGATTTCCTTGTGATGTCTTTGAGCGTCCGCGCTTGGATGTTGTCCACTAAGCAGTGCCACTTGGTCTGTCTCCTCTTCCAGGTGCCATCGGCGGGCGGGTCATCAGCATCGGTGGCTTCGCCTGTATCACCGTCGGCCGAGCGTGATATTCACCTGCACTGCGAGAACTGCATCAACGTCGCCACTTGCCATAACTCGACCTGTCCCATCGTTCTCTGCGATTGCGGACATAAACTACACCATTGCAAACTCGAAGACCACGCCCTCCTCTGTCGGAAGGACGACATCAACGTACGTATACGCCCGACTGACCGACTCCTGACGGTGGCGGACAGTGTTCGACTTTGAATCGGTTTCTTGTTTTTCGTGAAGGCTAAACGTCACCGTTACAAGTCGAGGTAAAACGAAAACGACGACGGAATCCGCGCTAGACATTTAGCGACGGCTGGAACGCGGAGGAAAATATGGCGCGTAAGGTTCCGTAGCCGACGGCATGGCGAGTAGGCGACACGCGGCCTGACCCCTTGGCCTGTGCAGCTTTTTAGGTTGTTTAGGCCAACGACTATTGTCGGATAGAAGGATCGGAACGTGTCTGAAATGTGCGTGAACGACAAACACGTGCATTGTACGCGGTTCATGCTTTTCGCCTTCCCCAAATCGTCGTTCCGAGATGAACAATATCGAACGAACAAAGCCGACTAATGTCTCCACTCACATCGAACATGACTGAGAACGAAAATGGTTATTGTATCAACAATATAGTAGAATAGTGCAAAGTGACCACCATTTTGCATTTCCAAACACATTCTCCATGGAAAGGCGATGCTTATTCTGGAGTTTCATTAAGATTAGCAAATTTCGTCAATATGCAGCGTCTGCCGTCCCCCAATTTTGTGTCCCCGGCAGCGATGCTGTCTGACGACTGGAGACGGTCGCACGCAGCGCAACTGGCAACCTAATACCCTAAGAAGAAAAGAATTATCACAAAGTGATACGCGAAGTCTTGCTCTGAAGGTCAGGGGGGGCAAGGTTGCACGGCTGTTTTGAATTTGCCTGACAATCACTCGATGCAGTCCGAAGCCGGGCTCTTTGCTACTTCCGAACTAACGAAGTAACGCCTCTTGAGACCGGTTTCCTCCGAAGGCTGGCTCTGAGTGCCGTGCTAACTAAAATGTCAGACGCAAGTCGATAATGGTGTCTGCCCGCGGGTGGCACGAGTCGCTGAGCAACCGTCTGTTAGTAACGTTGGTTGGTAAACAGCCTGTCCAGTCGGTACAATGCGTTATTAAAACTAGGGGAAACTTTGTCACAATAACTACGCACGAACGCTGTCCAATTCATCTGGGCCGATCCACAACCGACCTGCTGTTAGCCGTCGTATACGAACGACGCTATATGGCAGATACTAACTATATCGTTCTGGCTGGCCTTCTTTCTCCAGACGAGACAGACTTATTTTTAATGAGTCCTTCTCGTTGCACGACTTCCTTTCACTAATATAACAGGACAGCAGCAGGTAGGTAGTGCAACGGTGGGGGGCCTGTAGCGGTCAGAGGACTTCTCTACGTCCACGTCCAACTACGCGTCCAACTGCACGTTCTAAATAGCGTCTTGCGAATTCAACGTGAACAAACCACTCTGTATCTATTCATCATTAGCGCTATCCTTTCTCTCCTTAATGAGAAGTGTTTGTCGTCCTGCATGAGCGTAGGAACCGGTCGTGTCCTCCATCGGCGAGGCACCGCCCGCGATCTTTTGGCTGCTCGCGCAGTCAACTCATGCGACTGCACCCAGTTCGCCGGAAATTCATTTATTTAACGGGAAATTCTGGTTCCTGCAATCGACCAATGCGATCTGGTTCGGCGACGTCGACGCGTACACGTCGGCGCTAGTTCAAGCGGCCGAACAAGGAGCCCAAAAACACGGTCAACTCGGCGCGAACAACAAAATTTGTTAGCGCCTGTGGACCTGTGCCGAGCGTTGGCGATTGCTTTCTCGGGAGTTCGTAAAAATAGAACGCTTTCAACAAATTTCAAGAGTTCGTGTCATCTGACGCATGCCAATTAAGTCGATACCGCAGCGATTTTGCGGCGTCACGTTCGCTAAGCGCTAGCAGAGCCTCAGCAGTCGAGTATCGCCATGTTTGGGGACGCAGGTAAAGACGCAGACATTCTTCTGCGTTTCAATGTAAAGCCAAACGCTCACACAGGAGTTCCGTGTCCGCTGACAGAAAGCTTACACTTGTTAATATCCCGTAAGCTCATCATCATCATCATCAATTGCGTTGACACATTTGCGTCTTTCCTGCCATTGAGCGAGTTACGGCTCAAGTGGCGATGTCGCCGGCTTAGGGGAGACGATGGATTCGTTTTCTGCCGATTGTCTGGGCCCTTTTGCATAATATCGTTGTTGAGCCATCTTTCCTTTCTTGCGGCAATCCTCATTTCTGTACTCGTACATTGAATCTTCGGATTTTCTGCCATTGACATAACCGCGTCGAGCATCCGCTAACGAACCACATTCCCATTTGGGGGGCCGACAAGCGCATTAGCGTCATAACACCCTTTCGTGCCTTTTCGTGCTTCGCGTTTCGTGCGCGAGCTGTCTTCGGATAACTCGCAGAAGAACCGACTTCTGGACGTCATATATATATTAGCTAGCGCCCACCCGTCTTCATGCGTCCGCACCGCGTGAGAAATGTCACGCCAGGGGGGCGCGCTTTCGTTAGGTGTTTCGGGATGAACCATTTGCGCAACCGATGCGAGCAGGCCCTGAGAAGTCGTTTCGATTACTATACCCCGGTCAGTCTGTTGGTTCCATCAGCTGACTACGAAGCCCTGCCATTTGCCCCACTACGGACGCCTCCGTCAATCCGTATTCCCCTTTGTAGGGCCATTGTCGTCGACATTGCCTACTTGTTTTTCCTTATTTTTAGCCTCTTCTGGCCGCCGGCTCGACTATTATCGGAGATGGTCGTCGTACCTAAACGTGTGCGTCCGTTAGGCAGCTGCTTTATAGGTCGGAGCGACTAACGAGAATCAATCTGTCCCAGCAGAGAAGGCGGGGACCGGATAGGTAATATCTAGGCATTTATCTAGTTGACTATTCCAACCGTCTGAGAGGGTACGACACCGTTACTCAGCAACCAGCTCGGCAATCCGTCCTAAACTTTCATACTCTCGTTCGTGGCTTTCTCCTGTGTTGTGCTTATTTTTTTTTTTCGGGCATACTGAGGCGACTGCTTCTGCCGGCTTCTTTGTTAGGTTGCTGGAATGTCTCTTTCAACTGGGGCACGTCGCTTCCTACCAGGTCATATAGCGAGGCCTGATGAGCGCAATGATTTTGTAGGAATGCGCAAACACAGGAATAGCCACAGTGAAAGACGCTAGACTTGGCTAACTTTTGGGTCTGACTTCTTTTGTGTGCCTTACGCGTCGGTTGGTTCGGTCTTCTGCTCGGAATCCAGCGGCTGTTAGTTTATGTCCGCTGATATTTCTACGTGCAGGCATGTGCGTGCTCTACGTGTAGGGAGCTCCGTGAAAGCGTGAAAGGAGCTCGACAGATGCCGTGTGTCAGTCGGATTCAAAAATGTAGGGACGCAACATCATTATCAGAAAAAAAAAGTGCTAATTTTCTGTTTTACGCTCTGTATCTATATTTCTATCGTTTTGTCCTTCTTCGCTCGTTGTCGATTCTTCAGCCAGGGGTCGCCAGGGGGGATCTATGACGGTGGCCTACAACCGGTGGCCAGGTCGCCGGAATAGATGGTCTTCATTTCTAAATAGCGAAGCCCGCGAGGGGGATGCGGCTTTGTGTGCCTGTCATGTTCCGAATCGGGGGTCTGCAACCTTTATATTTCCTGTATTGCGCCTGGAAAATCCACACAATGGTCCACTTTACATATAATTCGATTGCTACTGCGTTCCCATGTGTTCACCGGGTGGAAATACAACTTCGTACATATTCGTCACTTCGCCGACAGAACGTGACAGACTCGGCCTCCTCGTCCTCATCCCGCCGAAGGGGGCATTCGTGCGGCCGCATACGACGCGATGGTCGGACGCCTTCAGGAAATAAGAATTGTGTGCGCACTCAACCGGTTTAGACATGTGGGGGCCAAGTTTGTCGGCCGAGACGACGGTTGGATCTCCTATCGCATTTCTCCCGTAGTCTTCACGCGAAGGCCGAGTTTGCGAGTAGAGACGTCTCACCAATGTGAAAATGCGACCGCCGGAACTATATACACGTAACCAGCCGGGTCTCAGGAATCGGGCAGTGCCCTTTAGAGCTTATCCAGATTACGGTGGTTACGTCCGAGCAAGCCAACACGAACCTAATCCACAGAAATGTCTGACCTATCGGCTCGCTGCCGTGTTTATTGCATCGTCTCCTTTTAGGGGGCGGCACTGCTTCTGCCGTCCTGGTCGCCCCCTCGGTGCTACATCATTTCGTCACACATACTCTTGCTGTGAGCGGACCGGAAATCTCATCATAAAGATCGAGTCAAATTAAAAATCAGGTAGAATTAAACAACAACCTGTTATTCTTGTTCGTGCTATTACCGCCTCGGAGCGTGAATAACGTGAGCAGCAGCAGATGAACGAGGGATGGCCTGTTTTTCACAGCGAAGTGGTTAACATTGAGCCATTGAGCGAAAGGGATGTAAAATATTCCAGCTCTACAGAAATTCTGTGATGGGTCCTGGCCGTGTGATTTACGGAAAATTGCTTTTTTGCTGCTAGAGTGTCTGTGTCCAATTTTCGGCGCAACCGACATCGCCTCTGCGCTTTTACTCTGTTATCAGAACTCGGCGCGCCTCATCCGATTTGGAATTTTTACTTCATCGCTTCACTCATCTTTCTTCGGAGTTGAGGTGAAGTTTCCCTCGTTTTATAGCCGAGCTGTTATCGACGATCAGGCAACTTCCGCAGATTTCACTAAAAGTTTATGGCGTCCAATGCTTTCTAATCCGTTCGTGTTTAGCTCGTCCGATTTAGCTGAGATATGAAGGAAATATATATTAGGCCAAGCGCAAAACCTTGTTCACTACAAATCGATTGCGAAACGTTGGTATAGACTTTGAAATATATTTTGCATCTAAAAAACATTGTCCTCGAGGAGCATCTTACATCTATATATATATATATATATGTATATATTCATGCTTGATAAATCGATATCTATAGACAAAACTTCTCTGTCAAATATGTAGAGGATATGAATGGAATATGTACACACAACTTCGATGGCCATCTTTGACATTGTCTGATTTGATCGAAAAAGGACTTCCGTGGAGTCGACGGGGTATGAATGTTTCTACATATTACTAGGGTAAATATTTCAGTAATGTTCAATGCTGCAAAACAATGTAGGCATTATTACCTTGGTCTTGCAATTCTCCAGCGATCGTCCACATTTCTGGACGAAGATTGTGGCAACCTTCGTCTTGTAACTAACCTAAGTGAGAATATCGTTTGCTTGCATTGGGTCTCTGAACTTGCAGATCAAGTTGTTTCGCTCAACCCCGAAGGTCGGCCGTTGCAAGCGCAAATGTTTTTTTTTTTTTTAGATGCTGCGTAACTTCTCGCCACGTACGAGTAAAGCGGTGCGAGGTGGTTTTCACATAAAAGACTGCTGGCGAATGACCATTCTTACTAAAAATACGCGAAACACCTGCATTGCTATATATCCCCACGGTATTGGCGGGCGAGTGTGGCGTGTCTTCTATGTTCTTCGGGACCGGTCCGACTCTCGGATGTTTGTCACGCTTCCGAATTGATTGTTCGTCTTTGGCGCTGCTATCACGATGTCAGGGTGACGGTTCGACGCCGGCCCCCATAAAGTCGCGCTCGCTGAACCTTCCAAATGGACGGGCAAAGCCGGACGAAGAAGCAGATCAAACTTCAGAGGAATTTACGAGATCGAGGTCACCCCAGTCGGCGGACGGTTGGTCCCCAGCGGCGTAAACAGTCTCTATCAGTCACAAAAACGGTAGATTCACGTGGACTTGACACGAGATGGGACCCCGGCTGGAGATCTTCCTTGGCTTCCGTGACTCAGCAGATAAGCTCCGGTCTACGCTTATTGATGGACGAGCGGCAGATGTCTGAAGGCCGTCGTTCTAATCGTGTGTGTGTGTGTGTGTGTGTGTGTAAGGCCGTAGCATTTTTTTCCCCGACCTTCGACTGCTGTCCGATCCTGCTTGTATCTAAGTGAACCAGTGGAGGCTACATGTCAATAGCAAGTTCTCCCGTTCGTCATCGGACAGCCGCGAAATCCCGAAGTGGCCGAACTCCTGATAGCCTTTCGTCGACACACACACACACACACACACACACGCACACATTCAGACACACACACGCAGCCAGTAGGAAAACGAGAAAATTTGATATATTTGGTCAGCCTGATGGTCAACTCGTATGACCACCGAAAACGTCGACTAGGAAGTGGCCTTGATCGTGGGGGTGTGTGTGGACGACGTTCGCTATTGGAGAGTGACCAGCAGTAGGCCGGCAGCAGGCCACCAGCAGGCCACCAGCTTGGCCGAGAGCATATCCCATGGCCTCTCGAAGTTGTAACGTAAGTGGCCAAAGGAGCGTCCAAATAGAGAAAACGCGTATAGGCGGTAATTGAATGACGCTCAACGAGTGCACGGAGACGTTTGAAAAGAAACGGGGCAGATCTCGATTTTTTTAGTAGGCAAACTCCTTCTGTACACACAAGTGCATAAGTGCACTGCACAAGTGTTTTGTGTCGGTCCATTCTGGAGAATCGAGGTAGATGTCTGCGCATTAATTTGGAGCGATGTAGCTTTGGCCGGTGGTAAAAATAGAGCTGAAGGGCAAATCTTCCCTCCAAATGAGTTCGGGCAAATGAATTCTCCTAGGGGATCTGAGAAACAAATCTTACCTCCAAATGGTTTCAGCCGTGAACAAATTTCTAGGGGGCAGGCGATGATAGATGATTCCATTTGAGTATCCTGTCAGTCTGATTGGTTTGTGTAGATTCGCGGGTGGAGCAACGTGGAATAAAGTCTTTATTTGAAGCATCTGACACACGCAAACGTAGACGCAAACTTTTGTTTGTGGCTGCGCGTGCCTTTAACATGAATAATCAGTTTCGATACGAGTGTTGCGCACCTACAAAAAAAACAGCGCCATTAAAAAATATTCGCCATGCTATCTCGTAAAAGTTCGTTTTCACAACTGCGCTTTAAGACGGGGTACTTGACGAGTTGATGATTCAGAGCAAACGATGTCTACATAAGATCTTCGTCACGTTCTGTCTTCAGTGTTGGATCGTGAAAGATACTCGATTTCTTGCTCACCACCTCGTCTGAAGTTGAACCTGAATAATATGATAGGGCCTCTCTGGAGACTGTTCTGGTCTCTAAACGATTTTCGACCTTCAAGACGTACCGTGCCCCCCAACGGCGGTAGACAGCTAAATTCAACGGTAGCGTGGCCGCACTTTTACGCCTCGACTCAATTTCACCAGTCAGTTTCCGCATTTCGTCCGGCGGTCTGATCGGTTTCCGGAGCCACTGCCTGGACTGTGCCGGAGTTGTCAGGTTAACGCTGCTCGGACTACGTTTGCCGACTGATCGAGTCTGAACGCAACCCTGGACTAAACCATCGCGTACAGCAGATAGGTACCGGTTTACCCGGGGCACAAACCCTGGCGACGATGCATCGGCATGTAACGAAGGTGCTCAGAAAGTGCTCTGGAGCCGTAAACTGACCGACGCTAGTGAAAGTGGTGGTTGTAACGGTGAAGCTTACAGGTTACGAACTGCCTGTCAGTGCCTGTCGTGTTTATGTGGCTCCATTTTATGATGACCACATGTACAAGGCCCCCGTTCCCCGGATCAATTTTCATCGCGAAGTCACGTTCGTGTCATGCGTGCTGAAGCACGTTTTCCACGACGTCCGTCCTGGAAGTGGAATGTCGGCGTTGCTGTTACGTACGACGTCGGCGCTGAGCACCCGTGGTAACGTATTCAAATTAGCGAGTCCGACGGTAAATATTCAACGGATCCGTCGGCTGTACAGGCGGAAGACTTCGCGTCGCAAACGCATCGAATGCGTCGTAATGTATCGCTTTGCATACTATTTCCTTTTCCTTATGGGACGCCGTAAGACCATTGGGCCGCGACAGGTAACTTTCGTCCGTGGGCCGTTGACCTCGTACGTGTGGCGTAATTTTAACGTCGCATTGGCTCGACCCTGCCGTATCTCTACGTTAGCAGGTCCGCATTCGGATGCTTGTCGATGACCGTGTCAGGACCGCTGGAGGAAACTGTACCAATCGAGCTGGACAATCGTATGGATGTGCAATACTTAAAAGTTTTCCCTACGCGCCAACAACGTGTAGGAAGCACGTGCGGCAGCTGTAAACTCTGGGCTTGGCCCGATCTTACATGATCTGTCTGAAAGGCTCTAAAATTGTGTGGTCAGCCGAACCGAAAGGCTGTCCGACCGCCTTCGTTCGTAAACGTGTCGTACCCTTCGGCTAACAGCGTCCGCACTAGGAACAGGATGCGCGGTTGGCCTGATAGGCCCCCCGGGAAAGCGGGGAGGAAGGAACGAAGGCCGATAATGAATTGGTTCCCTCTATCTTTTTTTTTTCGTCGCCCCAACGAAAGGAGCGAAATGAGAAGCTGCAACTTCGTCCGTGTTACGTTTTCATTGTCGTACATGAGTTTCTCGCTGTCCGACAGTTTTCCGCCTTCCTCCGTCCTGTCGAGAGGTCGGAAGTAGGTTCGCTACCTACCGCCTGCGTGCTGGATCAATGATCGCGAAAAAAATAGATACGACAGGCGAATGCGATGGCCGAATCTGACCTCGTTTCCTTTTCTCCGCTCGGACCATTGAGCCGAACAAGGGACTTCCAACAGACAAGAATCATTATTCTAAGTGCTCGAAATTGCGGATAGCGACGTACGATCGCGTAGAATGGCGAACCGAAGCTAACTTCCATCAGTAGTAGTAGTAGTAGTAGGACGATAGAAAATAGAAGCGTCCTTGCGTCTGGTGGCGAAAATCTTCCGGGAACGACGTCTGCACGCGGGATCTGTCGACATGTCAGGGGTTTTGATGACCACGTGTGTGTCACGTGTCACCGTTGTCGTTCCGGGTGAACGTCGCACGGCTCAGAGAATACCGTTAGGGGCGAATTTCGATTGAAAGATCATTCTCGTTCTGTATATTTCCCCTAGAGATTTTTCTGTCTCTCTTGGGGTTTTCTTTAATGCACACGCCAACGTGTAGAACGGGACTGAGTCCGTTATTCAATGAAGGTTAGAGTATCTCCGTTACAGATGAAACTCGCACAGCAAAATACAAAAACGAAGAACAACTGAATAATCTCACAACGTGCGGAGCAGCACGGACTAGCTTTTGATGGGGTCGGCTGAATTAATTAGGAACCGACCGTCGTCGATCCGGTCACCCAGTCAAGCGCGGTGTCACCATTGTCAATAAACTACCGCTTAGCGAGTGCGATTCGAACTTTGCAAGCGGCAGTAGCAAATCCTCCGCTTCTCAGCCACTCGAAGGGTGACGTATATTGCTCGTATCTCTACGTAGCGCAGCCAAAAAGGCCCCGGATCCAAATCTCTCGTGGGGGAAGAGGCCGCATTTACAACGGCAGTGTCGTACAAGTGCGCCAGCGAGAGAGGAATCCATCACTAATTGGTTTTTGGCCCCGCTTTGCAGCTATCGCGGGAGAAATTCACCCGTGAAAATTCATGACGTGTGAGTCTTCGCCCGCGACAGAGGCGCGCGTGGCCCTACACGCTCACGCCGTGGCCTCGCCTCAAGCGTGTGACGCTCTTACGGCTGCCCAGCTGAGCGGGCCAGCGTTTCGCAGGCTTAGGCAGATGTCGCTGATGGTTCCTCCGTCGACGCCGTCACTTTGAAGGTCCGTTCTCCAAACGTGGGGCATTGCTTGTTTTTTTCGAGGAATTTTCAGCATATACGCGTCTGCTGAGGGTCTAGACGTGTTATCGGCGACACGTGATCGCGCGACGCGCTTGTTCATCGACGTCGTACGGTTATTCTGTCTGCATTCTGTCTGATCTATTTCCTGCTCTTGTTCCTGCCGTGCCTTGTCTAGCTTGCCCTGTCCCAGTTCGCGTCCCAGAACGCCCAATGCTCAAACGACTAACCAAAATGGCTGTGTGTTTGCTGTACTGTCCTTTTTCGTGTTTCAGGTAAGAGAGGCGTTATCGGGTCGAGCCAGCGGTTCGCGGTGGATCCAGCGACCGACGACTCATACCCCTTCGCGTGTTGCTCCTGCATTGCGAAAGCATTGTGGACTTTCGGCTCCTTCATCTAACCGCATGGCGTCACCCTCGCATCTAAACGCGGGCACTGCTCCGCAGCGCTCCCCTAATCAGGATTGTCTTCCTACTTCAACTCCTCCTACCTCGCCTTTAAACTCATCCTCACCCTCTCACACTAACCCTAACGCGACCTGTGCGGGTAAGCGGTTCCTGCTTGATGACGCCGAGATGAACGTTCTCGAAACGCTGGCCAAGGAGAATCCTGACCTGCTGACGCACGGAGTCAACCTCGACATCGAGGAGACGATCGCGTGCTCACCGGAAGACGTCACCCCTCCGGGCCTTCACGAGCCGGACGTCCTGTCGCCATCAAGTGAGCAGGCCGGCTCGAACCTGAACTCCGAGCGGAACTCAGTGCCGAATGTTGAGATCTTCGCAGCGGACTCGGCCGAGTCTCAGCGGCGGACCGATAGTTTGGTCGAGCTGGGAGAAAACATCGTCGCGGAAGCTGTCCAGCTGGCCAAAGCGACAGTCGAGGACATGCTTCTGCGCGTGCAGGAAGACAAAGCGACGACCCAGACGGGCGGCATGGCCAACGCACGCGGCCAAACGGCGTCCCCGTGCGCCAATAAAGGCGACGCTCCGGCAAACAAGGCCGAGGAGCAGAAACAGACGTCGGAGCTGCTGGACTCCCTGATGAACACTCCAAAGCCAGCTGCGCGTACTTCGCTCACGGGCGAAGAAGCTGACAGCCTCTCTGAGGAGCCGGATAATAACGAGCCCGATTCTGAGCAGATGCTCGACGACGCTTCGCTGTCACTCCACGGCCATGAGGAGCCCGAGACGGTGAGCGAAGAGTCTTCCTCCTGCTTGGAGCCGGTGCGCGTGCCGGGGGCAAAAAGCCCTACGCTCGAGGACATACCCGACCTGCCGGACGACCAGGACAAGAAGGCCAAACTCCGGGGCAAAGACAGGCAGGTCATCGAGGAGGTCGAGGAAGACGATGAGAGCCAGAACTCCGACACTGAATCACACTCGCCCTCACCATTAGACAATTACGTAAGTTCCGCAGCTGCAATCGCCTCTCACCTTGAAACATTCCGCCCCCATCTCTCTCTCTCCCTCTCAGGATATGGCAGATCCTGCCGAGATCCGAGATTAGAGAGAGTTAGACGAACTTCTCGACTGATCAGAGTATCCTTAGCGGAACCGGCTTGATCGTAGTTTGGCGAAATTCGCGGCGGCCAAATCGCCAACGAATCTGCTGCGCGTTTTCCCTAACTTTAGGTAGGGGCCAGTTACAAGCCGAAGCGAAACGGACCTTCGGCAACGATGACGACGTCATCAGGCAACGATTACTTCAGCCGGACACAAGTTACAGAAAAACGCCCCACGGCTTCAGCGCGACCGACGCCGATGCTGTAGCCTTCGCTGACGAGTAGGCTGAAGTAGGCTTCCTTCAGGGTCCCGACGTGAGCGAATTCATTCCGGAACTGTCGAGCCGCGAGATCGAGCATGGCCGAGCTCATCATCCTGCGGCGACAACCGCGTCTACCCGAACGCGTAACCGGTCGCTCGTTGACGAACGAGTTTGGCTTTCGGAACGTGGACCTCTCTTTGGCCTTTAACCTCTTTAGCATGTTCCTACATTGCTCGGCAGCTCGATGAGAAGTTCACTCTGCTCGACTGGCTCGATCCTGGCTAGTGCCACTGGTTTGCCTGTCCTGGTCTGGGATTTCTCTGTTTGATCGTCTCGACAGAGTCGATGCAGGAACGAGATTCCGGGAGACCGAGAGCAGAGGCAAAAGCGAGAACGTCGCCGGTGCAAGGCAGCGTTCTCACTTTTGTGAATGCTATCCCGAAATTCATCGAACTTTCTAACGCATTTTGTTGCCGCCCCGTTGCTCATTCAGTAAATCTGGCCGATTTCCAGAACGGCTCTGGCCTCACTGGTGCTGCTGGATGGTACTCGCTGGTCCGTTTACGATGCCTGTAAACCGTTTACTCCGTTGCAGGGTCGCAGCCGGACGGTCGTTCGTAAGGTGAAGAAGATCGAGACAACAACAACGGTCATACAGTCGGAATCGACGATGACCGCCGGAACTGTGGAACAGCCACCACCGTCGGCCGCTTCGACCAATGTAAGCCACTATGACACCGAACAGAGGACGTCTCCTCATAAACACTTTCCAGGTGGCTGAAAACCGCGCATGAGGACGTCTTCGACCCGTTAGAGGAACTGTCACCCCTGCCGAGCCCCATCGACCACTCTTGGATGACGTGTTGTTGTTGTTGCTGTTGTTGTTGTTGTTGTTGTAGTAGTAGTAGTAGTAGTAGTACTGATAGTAGCAGTGGTAGTAGGCGCACACGAAAAGCGAGATGGCTGGTTATGCTGATCTGAGGCGCTTCGTCGAGGCGCTTCGTCGAGGCGCTCATGTAGTTGCAACTCGTGAAACCTATGGACAGACGCATTGAACATTTGACCTGTTCAATGTAAAAATGTTTCATTCGCTGTATTCGTGGCTGACTTTCATTGAGTAATTGTCGCCGGGGTGTGTCTGAACCTAGCTCCGGATCGCTCTCTGAGGTGACCCCTTTTACGAGGCGCACAACTTCGGCCAACGCGTTCAATGCTTGTCTGAGGATTCTTTTAGGCGCCATTGTTCTCTGTGAAATGTCTGGAAGACAGAAGTGGGTGTCACTTATCGAAGGGGCCATGGCATCGTCACAGAGGAAGGAACTCTACTGGGGTAAGTGGACGATTTTGAACGCCGTGGTTACTTTTTCTGAGCGTAGCGCCAAGTGAATCGAGATTGCCCTGCGCCATCGTTGGATGCGGCGACACTTTCTGCTTTGCAGTCGGAAACGTTACGAGCGAATGTCGGGAATAAAACGTTCGCTGAAAGCGAACGTTTTATTTCGCTCTCAAGACGCCTCCGACGCACCCCGTCGACCTATCTGGCACCATTTACCTTCTTCTCGCTGGTTATCCTGCTTTTTTTCCATGCGCAAGAACTAGGCCCGTTCAGTGGTCGTGGAATGTTCGTTGTCGTTTGCAGACGTTCGGCTATTGGCCGAAGCCGAATGGACCAGGGAGGGCGAATGGAAAATTTCTGGAATGCTCCAAAGCTCGCTTTTCCCCGTAGCGACGAGGTCGACGGAGGAGAATTCGTGAGTTGTCCTATTCAGCTGCAAACGCGGGGCAAACGAAGGACCCGTCTACCGACGCAGTATCTCCGTCTAATTCAGACGGACTCTATGCGTAAAGAACTGTGGAGGATCACGGGGGCGGAAACGGCTGGCGAACCTTTTCGTTTACATAGTCCACACAGACTGGATCATCCGTGGCCGTGGCACGCACTCGAGTAGCGATTTTTTCTACTGTGGGAGGGTAATCGAGAAGATGGCACTAGAGTGGGATGTGTCTCTGTGTGTGTGTGTGTGTGTGTGTGTGTGTGTGTGTGTGTGTG
>MNPL01025532.1:45759-64924 GCA_002081605.1 Tropilaelaps mercedesae
AGCAAAGCTATACTTGGACACGAAGTGGAGCATTGCCATTCGGAGCTTCGGCGTTCCGAGCGCCCTCCGTTCACTAGCGATTTTGATAAACGTTCAGTAGAAAAATCCACCAGCTCCCAGTTACACTGAAATGAATTCGTTTTCGACGTTAGATAAAAAAACGTTAGTCAGAGAAAGGACGATTCAAACGATCCGTTGAGAATGGCACCGTGCTCTCCCTTCAGTGGGTCGTAGCAAACCCGAGGTACTGCAGGACCCCTCGATCGGTGCTGTGTCCGCCAGCAGCAGTCTCAACCTTGAAGAATCAGACCCTCAGGGTCAAGGCGAGGAAATCGTTTTTACCTTTATTGAGAGCTATTGACGCGACCACAGCAAGGCACATATGGACGAAGCCGGGAAAAAGGACCTCGTCGTTGGCAGGACCGCTGTCTAGGAGGCGATATCGCCGTGTCGTGGTCGTTGTTGCTCCAAGCAATTTAATCAATTCTGTCTTGTCGACAAGAGAACGAAATGGGGAGCGGAATAGGGGGTGACTACTTGTTCAATTATGGCGTTCTATCGATCCGTCGCGAAAAAGTGGGCACGAGAAGTTGTCTTAGTGTGGCTTTTCCAACTGTAGGACACCTACTCTGATCGATTGGACACGAACTGTTCACTCGGCCGAGGTAGATGTAGGAGAATCGCAGCCGTTGTTGTCCCATTCTCCTGCCATTATTAATTGTACCTCTCTTTTTCTGGCGAAAACTCCTATCGCAGATGGAAGCAACTCACAGAATGAATCCAGAAGCTGTTGCTCGCTGCCGGCCAGACAGTCGTAGACATTTGATTGTTGTACAGCTATTTACGGTTTACACGCGATTTTTGGCCATTAACGTCGATGCTGAATTTCCGATTAGAATCAGGCGCCAA
Source organism: Tropilaelaps mercedesae (assembly GCA_002081605.1). Lineage (NCBI taxonomy): Eukaryota > Metazoa > Arthropoda > Arachnida > Mesostigmata > Laelapidae > Tropilaelaps > Tropilaelaps mercedesae. Next base: position 46,669 of record MNPL01025532.1, read on the forward strand.
TCGAGCACCTGGAAGCGTGGCACAATCAGAAGTAATTCTGTTCCGCAACAAAAGCGACTGAATACATGTTTCACTTTGTCGACGGGGATCCTTGCAACTTCAGCGACACTTCGCTATGTATCTGATGATGTTTTCCAGCTGAGGAAATCTAGCCTAGAAGAACAATGAGAATACCGGCAACGTAAATGGCCGATCTGGGCCTTTCTAGCCTTCAGCTGGACTCCGAGGCTCTCGTTCGAATATTAGTTGCCTGTCGTTGTCCCTAAATTCTACTGGAGCATGGCTGGCCGGATCCGGCGTGTGCAATATCACAAACATGTGCCAGCGGCACGGATAGGCGGTTTTTAGCTTTCGGGCATTGGATGTCAGTTAGCGAAGGCTGAAAATATGACAGAATATTCCCTTTCATTCTGTCCACTTTTAACGCAATGGCTGATTTCCGATTACTTGCTCGGTGCCTATCCGCAAGTGGTTGCCGATGTATTCTACAGGACCACTGTGGCGTCTTTTTGTCCTTGTTTGGGTGTAGAGAATGTGGCGTGGGAACTGCGGCCTGCCGTCCCAAGGTGGCCTCTCCTCAATGGCCAACAACAACGCTTTCACGCAGTGTCAGAGTTGTGACGCGTAGAACTTGTCACTGCTCGACGAATATTCACTCTTCGGCCACTAACTTCCGTTCTATTGATTAGAGTAGATTCTACGGTCCTCTAGTGGCAGATGGACCCCCTAATCAGATGGCCGAATTGCCGCACTACCGGAGGCGCAGCAGGGGCGTTAGTAGAAGTGATTACCTCAGACATTTGATGAGTACCACCAGGTGAGGTCGAACCTTGTTTTATCGGAAGAACGAACGCAAATTGAGAAATTGAGGATAATGAAGCTGGCCATTCATACAACAACCTACCACAAAACCCCTTTTTCTTGTGTATTTCTATAAAAGTAACGATTCGTAAACTGAGTTGCCAGGTATGGCAAGGCACAGCACTGCGTTTGTAAAAACTGCGTCGTTTATATATGGGTTGTTTATTTTATTTGGCAGCAAAGTAGGTGCCTCTTTATTGGCATATACCGGAAAGAATGAAGGTCTTTACTGAAATGCCGAAGTACTCCATAGATTCCAGCCTAGACTACAAATTTTCGTAGCCATTAAAGAGAGAGAGAGAGAGCGAGAAAGGAGAGTAAAACTGCTCGCGGTAATAATCAGCGTTATAGTAGATTAGGAAAAACGGTTCTCACTCCTGAATGTTCCATGCTAGATGTCGACCTTGTTAGACTGAAAGATCTATGCCCGAGGGTATGCCCTCTCGTGCACTAGCGTCGGTCGAGGTCGAAGGCTCTTCAGGCTAAATTGATCTATCTAGGGGAGTCCTCGCTGTATCGCGTGCTCCTGTCTATAAGAATCACTTAGCCGAATATCGGTTCCGCTACCGCGAGCCTTGAGTAAGTGCTCATCTAATGTCTGCACTCAATGTGCGCATTTGCGCTGCACGACCCCAGCAGCTGTCCAGGCGAACGCTGTAGCTAACACTCCCTGCATGGCCTTCCTCTACACGACATGGCCTGTCGAGTGAATTGCAGGTCACATCTAAACGTGACACCATGAGCAGAGCACAATCGAAGAAGTTACAAGACTCCTTTTGTATGTTCGGCACCCATACTCCGTAGTGACTCGTCGAACTGTTTATTCGCTGTCGTGGTCGAATCACACACGGTGAGAGGAAAAACAACACTTCATCAGACTTCGAGCCCGCGAACGTCTCGTAGGACTGACATGTCAGGTTTTTCGTACATTATAAACATACATTGTCTTGGTACAGTCGACATAGCGTCACCGAGTCGCCGGGGTCTCGATAAGTCACGCAACTCCGAATTCACGTGCGTGTCAGCTACGACCTCTTGCGAAAGGTGCGCCACTGTCGGACAGCCTCGGGACATTTTCGCGGCCAACCTATACGAGACGTACGACCTCCAGATCGACGTTGTCACTTCGCCATTTTCGTGTCATCCAGCCTTCGGCTAAAACGCGTTCGTCTACTCGTGCCACTCGTGCGTAGAGGTTTTGTAACGGTTGACCGGTGCGTAAACGGCGAGGTTTGCTGATGTTCGTAGCACACCCCACGCGCCGTCGCACCAGTCTCATAGAACGCCTAAATTGGCAAAGAATCGCCAGCCAAATCGAGTAGATACGGCCATGCCGGTCGACGTTGTGGGCGTCTCACGTCGCCCACAACGTTGACAGCAACGTGGCAGACTGCCAGCACCTAATTGGGACATCTGTCAATAGCTAACGGTTGCGCTACGAGGTGGGGCTTCGGCCTTGGCTCGGTGCTTTCGTCGGTAGGCCACCGTAGAGCCTGGATGGATACGGTGGCCGTTTACAGGACGTTCGTTCCTTCGTCGTCCTGGTGGCTTCGGCCTTTTTTGGCGATTAGCAACGACGTAACTGACCGAGAGACATCGCCGTAAAAAGAGGCGCGATCGGTGAAGGCGCATGGCATTGACGACTACCTCTGGTACGTCAGGTAGCGGCGGCCATATGCGTGCATTACTCTTCTTTCTTCTGCAGAGAAAATAGCACCAGTAAAGAAGGAACGACGCGAGTTTGCCGCTTGGGTAATTGCGCCAGTTCAGCGCGCTCTGGTCTTGTTCAATTGGCTCAGTCGGGGAGTTGAGCGCAATTTCCGTAGGTTCGCACGCAACCGCTGGGAGGCGTGCGCCTGCATTGCGCATGCTTGAGGCGTCGTCCCGTAGCCTCGTGACGGAAAGACGAAGGCGCTGCACGACTTGCGCAAGGCATCGTCATGAAGGGAGTTACCTTGTTTACGCGTTACGTAGAGGCCATAACGCGATTTGTTCAAGCTCAAAGTGACTGCGTATGCGGCAGTCTGGTGTGAGTACCTAGAGCAGATATTCTCGAATTCATTTCTTCGATTTATTCCTTACTACTACGTACGAGTAGTTCAATGTCGAACGTGTTGTCAGCTCGATAAAATTACGCGGACTAACAAGAATCTGCATTTTTTTTAGGAGCGTAACGGTGCTAGGTGAACTCTACCTCGTCGCATATCGATAAATAGTGAAAAAATGCTGTATTTCAATGGCTAAAGGCCGTTTATTTATGAAGGTCGTCTATTCAACTCTGTATAAGATGGCGGTACGATCCTTTGTACACGTCAGATGTTAAACGAATCAAGTGCTTCATCGACTAGGTAGACATGCGCATCAAAAGCACGCCACCCATCGTCCTGCACGTGTTCCCGAACGTGTTCGTCGCACGTTGTGTTTGTTCGGCAGCCAGCTACCGTGAGAACATCGCGATTTGTGTCGCTCGCATGTCTATTCCTTTAGCCTACCTACAAAACCTATATACCTACAAAAGCACCCAGCTATCAAACTTTCCCATCATCACACCCATCCATGCCAATGTGTTTTCGCTTGTGATTTCCCATAGGCCAGCTGCTTCGTCGAACCTGACGAGAACTACAACGACCAGGATGGGCCGTTGCTACCCGACGAACTCGAACCCGAAACCCGCACGGGTGGCGTGAACGGCCACGCCACCGACCTGCTCAACGGGGAATGTAATGTTTCCCTCGCCAAACTGGTAATGGTCCCCGTTATACATTAGCCTGCAATCGAAGTGAGTTGTGGCACGCGTCGGTGATTCGAGCACCTCGATGCGAAACGCGGCGCAGAGTTTTGACCTTCCCTTCTTCTTGTGTGGCAGATTTCCGGCTGTGTTCCCTTTCTGCCCGACCTTTCTGTAGCTCCTGCCTTCGAGTCTGACCTGGCTCTTCACATGTTACACTACAACATGTTAACATTCGTCGTCGATGTGAGCTGCGTTTCGAATCGTTCAATAATGTCTTGGAACCCAATACGCTGACGCGTCGTTTGCAAAACCGTTGAAATATGTTGAACTACGTGGATTTCTGCATGGGCGCACAATTATTCGGGGGAGGGTCGTAACTCGAGTAGTTGACACGTCGACGTTTCCATGTAGCGGATGTATGCGCACAAATGCGCAAAAATCGTCGAGTCGTTCAGTTGACGATCTGTCCAGTCCTGTTTTCCCGGTGTTTGCTTCATCTGGCCCAACACTCCCTTCGGTTGGTCTTCGTCACTTCGCGACGTTCCTGTTTCTCGGCTTTCCAACTTCGTAGCTTTGTTCTCGGGGTTGCCCAACCAAATCTTCGACGTGCATGACCATCCTTTGTCTTGACTGCACCCCACCTGTCTGCCCACCCCCTTTCTTCTGGTCATCATCGATCTTTCCTTTCTCCTGTTCTCCTCGCGGCGTTCTCATGTGAGTCCTTATCCGCAAACTCTCCAGCCCTTCAGCCGTACCTCCTTCACATGCGCACTTCGAAACGAGTGGCGCGCGCGCGCGCTCCCCACTCGACAGACGCCAGCCTCGATGCCCCTGGTCGCGGTCGGGGGCCTTCGTTTGGCTGGGGCCGTGTGCGACCTCCGGCCGAACGAATTTGTTTGGAAACGTTCAAGAGCCGCAGATCTGCCTGCCAAACTCGGATAGAGATGCGAGGACTGTTTGGGGAGCCACATCGTGTTTGCCAGCGCGAACAAACGAAATCTTGGATCAACCGACGGCTGACGCCGGCCAACCCGGCGACCGAGTCCGGAACGACCTATTCCTGTGAAGGTCGCCGGATACCGGACCCCATCGACACACAGATAGAACCTTCGAATCAAGTAGATTTGGGAGGGCAAACACGCGTACGGGGCATGCGAATGTCTCCAACACTCTGTAACGACAAGAGGTGGGCGAAGCCTCCATCGGGGTTCGTTCGACTATATTGGCTTCCGTAGACACCCAACATTCTACCTGTTTCCGCGTTCGCTATCAGCCACCTCTTCTTGTTGACCCACCCACCAAAGGTCGGGCCGCTGATCAGACTTTCCACATCCGTCCCCCAGCAGCCGTACATTGCTCGACTGTTCAGACGGTGGCCTGTTTCGAGGACATGTAGGACGCGTTCTGCCTCCTGGATGTCCTGGAAGCAGATTGCATTATTGGCGATCACAGCAGATCCCCCATCTCCACCGAGAACTTGGCCGTCCTGGATAAGGCCACCAACAGAATTCTTCTGTCTAGCTACTTCCCTATCGACGTGTGGCAAAGTGGAAGCGACCTTCCTGGAAGTGAGCTTGCCTTTCCAGCGGTCGGCGTCAGCGCGCGACGCTCTCGAAGTACGACGGGTCGAGTGTCTGTCGATGCCGACTTCGGATTGCGACGTTGACTTTGGCCCCCTGCGCGCTGATCTCTGCTCCGAAACCGGAGCCGATAGCTGGACCGGTTCTCGGTTTCGTGCGCGTCTCTGTCGTGTTTCATCACTTCCGACGCCGCGCGCGGGACCGTCAGGTTCACAAACATCGCGCTGATGGTCGCGCGACCTTTCTCGAACAAACGCGTATACACACGCGCGAACGCCACTGCGAATATAACGAAGGTATCCTCTTTATCGTCCATCGATTCGCATTGACGCGCCGTTTGTCCACGGCACTGAGCGATCGCCGGCGGACAGTAGAAACGTTGCCGTGCGTTCAAGTTTTCGTTTCTAGTCTGTTTATTTTCTCATATATCTGCCTATCTGTCCGTTTTCGGCGCGACGCGCTGGCCTTTTCTGATCTGCAATCTCGTTTTGACTCCTGCCTTGCCCACCCGACCGGCCGCTTGCCTTCGTAAATGCCCCCGCTCAACCTCCCTTCGGATGTGCCACGCGAATCCTGCTATCATTCCCTCCTGCTGACTCCTTTCTCCTGGACCGTCCTTTGCCGCACATCTGCAGAAGAAGAGCTACATCACAATTGCAGAAAACAGACTCGACAGGGACGAACCCTCACTCAGGGACGAAGGCAGTCACCGGCTGCTTTCTTCACTGCTCCGAGAACGGACTCAATCGAACTCAATCATCATCATCATCATCATCATCATCATAAGGAGATATTTAGACGCTTCAGACGTACCCAATCACATCACAATAGTTTCACATCGTTTATGAGTAGACGAGCAATGCTCAGTAGCTATCGGCCCGTGCTCGTAGAGGAGTCAAGTTGGCCAATTCGGTGAAAACTTTCTCCGAGAATTGTCGATTTCGATTCGTTGTTATGTTTCGCTAGGTCGGTGATTACATTACGATCTACGGCTCAGGTCAGAAGCAGTTTTAGCGATGCGTTCGCACGTAACAGCGTTTCCACGACTGTGTCCCTACGACTATCGAGTCCACTCAATTGCTCTGTCGTAAACTGTCCGTCGGCGTTTTGCGGCGCGTCCGACCGCAACGAGTAGACAGATCCACTGGGTAGACGTAGATGAGCGTGTTCATTTCGAACGCTTTCGTTTTCTACTCGAAACGTCACCGTGTTGTTGGCTGTGTTCGTAGCTCCGGCCGGACTCCGAAGGGTGGCCAAACTGTTCGGTTTTTGTGTGTTCGTTTGTGTCCCCTTGCGTGCCCCCCTCGAGTAGACTCTACCAGCGACGTCATCTACCTGCGCGTAGATGAATCTGGCTTGTTTCTGCCGTAAACTCCGCGTCATCCACCTCGGCCGTCAACTGACTCCACTGGAGCGCGTTCGCGGCGCATCGCGATGCTGCGCGCGCGCGCGGGGCGACTGCCACACGCTCTCGACAGTCTCAGCTCATGTGACCGCGAGTTACGTCGCGTTAGCCGCGAGTGATTGGCGTTGGCCGACGTTACGCGAAGCTGGGATGACCGACGTAGCGTCACAGCGTCGCTCTAGCGAGCGGACCGTTCGGACTAACCCGTAGAGACGCCCGCCCGCCCGCCCGCGAGCGTTAGCGACATCGACGACATACGCAACTGTCGTCTGGCGTCGTTCGCGCGCTTGTCGACGTGTTGGCCCCAGTCGACGCACAACGGAACGGTCTCTGAGCAGCTCCGAAGACGTTTTTGTCCGTGTTCGTCGGTTGCAGCGCTAACTCGACCGAAGTTCGCTGCTGAGACATCGTTTGGCCTTCGAGGTGCAGCGAAACGTCTACGAGATATTCGCATTAGACAGCTCCCCTCCGCGAACTCCTCCATAAAGAGACGAAACTCGTGATTGGGTAAGGTTACGTAACGACCCGACGGTGACCCTCATAACGACGACCTATGTTTGGCAAGGTTACAACAAATTGACCTTGTGACTGTTGGCTGTTTCCGCCGGAGAACGAAGGTTTCGCGGCGAGACGTTCGCTGATCCGGAGTGCGATGTTTTTCCACAAGTAATTCCGTTCTGTCGCCGATACGCGGCTGTGTTTGGCGGCCATGGATCAGCTGATGCGCGTCGCGAACGCCGGTGCGTCGGCACTGGGTTAATCGGAAAGGACGGAGATACGGACGACGACGACGACGGAGAGAGTCAGGCCGGCCGTAAACGACGCCAGAAAATCCTCAGTGAGCTTCACAGCTCTGCAGGAAAGTTTTGAGTTACCCCCTGGCTTGATATTGTTCGACAGATCCTGGATTTGGCCACGTTCGCGGCTGTCCCTAGTCGCTCACATGTGCGGGGCTTTAGCGAGAACAGAAAACAAGAAACTGCGACCTCACACGTAACTCCTCGGCGACTCCTTCGTTTCACTCGACGGCGTGCACACCTGCGCGAAGCGAACCCTTCCACCTGTCGGTCTGGCACTGTTCGCCGCAAGATTTCGACCTGTCGGCTCGCGTCCGTCAAGTTGGCAGTCACATCTTTTTTTTTGCTGCGCTATTTCTGTCCGGGTGGCGCGCACACGTTTGTCATGCTACTTACATTTCTCCATCTTGTCGACTGGCTGCTGAGGTCCCTGTCGCCGGCCAAAGGGAAATCCGTTGAAACCGATCTGCCGACTGCCCCGTCGACCTCAGCAGAAGCCATCCACTCTTTAGCCGATGTGTCTCTGTCCGAAGGTGTGTCCAAAGTTTCCAAACTCAGCACGCCAGAGCCTGGCCGTCCGCCAGCGAACGCTGGCGCGGCGGGCGACGCCGTCCAATTCCCGAGGGGTAGTGCACCGTTGTCCTCTAACTCGTCCCTAGCCCCCCTGGAAGAGTCGAGTAGCTCGCGCCCTGAGCATATTCCCAGTTCATCTGCTAATGTTACGTTTCTTCCTCGACAAATCCCATCGACGTCGCCGGTGCACGACTCACTCGCACAGAAACAAAGCTACGTGCAGAACGCGATTGCCAACGGAACCATCCATGGACTCGGATCGCGCTCCCTGGCACCCGAGCGGACGCTTCGCTCGCGTGAGAATATACCACCCATCAGTATTGAGCGCCTTGTGAGTTTGTGCTCTTTTCTTGTTTTGTTTGTTCGTTCTGCTAATTTATTTGCCTTCTCGTTGCTACGATGTGTCCTCTTCGATCGTTGGCTAGGTCATGAAACACGTATACAAAACTACGCGACACTTGGGCGACGTACACTAATTAGGTAGCTTTATTATTTATTCGGTTATTGTGCTCGTCATCGAGCCTGTTCGCTATGTATGGCCGTGTGGGATGTGTTTAACATTGCGATATGGCATTGCCAATGGCTATGGCTGCTGTTGCGTACACTGGCTCGTCAGGCATTTCTATAACATTTTTATTTACATTGACACTGATATTCGTCTGTCGCGTCTAGCATTTCTACACTGTGTTATGTAGCCGCCTTCGAAAGCTTCCCCGTGTGTCTGTGTGTGTGTACGTGTGTGTGTGTGTGTGTGTGTGTGTGCTTGCAAATTTTACCTGCAGCCAACTGCAACTTCGTGGCTAAATAATTAGACCCCAGCTCGTTGTAACTCTAGTTGGTCAGTTCCCACCTCAATGCAGTGACGCCGCTCTTCCTCATCTTCCCATCAGCAACCCGCGTCGATGCCTCTTCCTGTACTTTGATTACCTTGCCCTACCTCCCCATCCCTCGCCATTGTGTTTATGCTGTTATTTCATTTTTTTTCCTTTCGTAACAATTATGTTTGCCTGTGAATGGATTCTCGTTCGTTCGTTAATCCCGACCCTCGACACCGCCACGGTGGTTCGCATCGATTCGTCATTGTTTTATGACTCTCTCTATCTCTCTCTCTCTCTCGCCTTTTATCCTGTTATCCTGCATGCGTATTCCTTGTGGACGTGCGCGGAACTACCCTTCCTCTGACATGCGTTCATCTGGCGTATGGATGGAACTCGGCTTGGAACGTCCTGACACCCTTCCGCCTGTCTGTATGTGGTTATCGTCGTCACCGGGCGACTTCGCGTGCTCATCTCCGACGACGACGACGACGACTTGCTCGTGTACCGTTTATGTCGTTATTCCGCTCGTTGCATTTTCGCTCGCTTGCCGTTGCTGCTGCCTGCAGAAGAATGCCTACAACAGCCTTGCCCAGATCAGGCATTGTAGAAGTCCCGCCGATGGCGCCATTTTGCATAAGAGTACGTCCTGTCCCGATGATCTTGTGCCGGTCAACATCAGCGCATTGGTAAGTTCGTCCCCGCGTTTGGGCACGTGCCGATCACGATTCGCGTTGTGTTTTTCCTTGCGTTGGCGTGCCGCAACGAGATGAGCGACGTATACGCGTGTTGTATACGCTTAGCGAATTAGTCGGGTAGAACGTTCAGGGTAGATAGGCTCCACTTACACAGTTTTTCCTACTCGTTTTAGCTTCTAGCTACTTCCCATGCGGGAAGTGTTAACATTCCACTGGGTTACGGGGGACCTTTAGGGGTGCTCGTCTCAACCACCTTCACGGCTGAGAGCACCGCACGGGCGTCATGACATTTTGGGTTTAGATTTTTTTCGCCCGTGAACGGCTAATTCGGTGGCTCACAGCGGCTTCCGTCGGCTATCAAGAATAGCGTCCACGACCTCGCCAACTCAGATTGTTTCAATCTAATGAATTTAAATACTAGTAAGTTAAGACGTCTTTAAGTTGACGTGTGTCTCTGTTTGCATTTGAAAACCTCTCGTTATTTTTTGAGACCATCGCTGCTCATTGGCCACGTTTCGATTATTCGGCGATGTCGATGTTCAAGATGGGTTTGTGAACCCATTCGACCGCATTTTGAGGTGTATTCAGGTTCGCTCGGATTAGCTTTAATCGCTTGAATGATATTAAATCCGGATTTTTCCCATGAAATATGGACTCCGGAGAGCCATTCAATTTGATAGATCTATAAAATGTAAACAACAACTCGCCCATACGTTTTTCGTACGACTTTCGTAAGTCAAAATCGTCTTTCATCGATTCGTAGAGATATAAATGTATTTATAAACGCTTTGTCGTTAACGCATGCTTCTCTAGTACCTATTCGATGGATAAAAAATATTTGGTTGACGCCGATGTTCGAGGCTCAATTGATGACACACAAAATCCTAGAAATGCAATGGGCGGCCATTTTGTATACGAGCACGACCCCCAGTACGTCGTGAGTGCGTTGTACGCCGTGGACACGGAGAAAGCGTGGATGACACCTGGAAACTTGGATGACAAACAACTTTCTCAACGGAGCGCATGTAACCTAGCTAGTTTATAGCTATCGCAACGTGATTTAACCTTTTTGCTTCTTACTGAACTTGTACGCTTTCGGTGCGTAAAGCATATAATGCACTACATAACGGAGTTCTACTGTCAGCGTCCTCAATATGATTTCGTCGCGTTGTAAAGAGCGGAATACGACGTAGCATTACTTCGCAAGGTCAAGTTGGCTAGACTTGTTCATTTCGATAATCTTGAAATTGTACAGCTGCAATACCAACGAAATACACAAAAGGAAAGTTATGTTTTGAGCGTTTTTCTCTAGAAAACTTGTTAGCTAGCTAGAAACAAAGAGAATCGCTGGTCTGAGTTGGCAACGCCATTCGTTCATATAAATAAATTCAGCTGCTGACTTCAAATAAATTAAATGCTAATGCGAACCTTTAGCAACTGACAGTCCAATGTCCGGCCATCAAAAGTGGGTGTATATGTATCTCTCTCTATATATATATATATATATATAAATGTATGAGTATACATTCATGTAGTCTTACTCTGTTCTATCCCTGGATAATCTAGCCAGGGCTCTTACTGGCCATCGAACCCGCTAGCAGGCACTGCACTGCAAAAATTATGGATATTAGTGGATTTGTACTCATCCAACAGAATGTTCCATGTGAAGGAAAGTTCATGATATCAAGTTACCGTTTGTAGCGTTTGCCACCCTAAACGGCTTCAACGTATTTCGTTCCTTTCTCCACCTCCTTGACAACTCGTCGACACTTTTGGTCGTAACCACCAACTTTCCCGATAACGACACGGACAGTATTAGCGTACCTAAAGCATTTCGTCCGAAGTTCTCTATAACTGGAACGGGTTTATTAGGTCAGAAGGCCTCGTCCGTTCCTGGCTTTGCCGTGTTTTCAGATCAAGCGCCTACGGCGAGTACTTCGACTCCAACTTCAACAGACTGAGAGATTCCAAAGCTTCGGGAAACGACATATGTGGTGGTCCGAGTTAGTGGCCGAGACATGAACAGCCCGAGGGTTAGCAACCCCCAAAGTTCTTTAGTGGCTCTGCAGACGTCAGCCGCTCTGTCTCTCACGAGTCTGCTGTTTTCGGTGTCGGTTGCAAAATTACAGTGCAGACTGGTCTATCCGTCATAATGAGAAAGACGTCTGGCGCAGGCCCTGGGGAGGTCGTAGCCTACACGTCAGGTTGAATCCCCGTCGACGCGTAGCCTTCCCTTTTTCTCCTCTCGTCCTTGTATGTCACGTCCGATGAACTCCCAGACCGTTAAGTCATCACCGTTGAATAGATCTATCACCACCATCGCAGGTGGCTGCGCGCCACTGGGAACGAACACGAATTACAACGGATATGTAAACGCCACCTTTTCGACACGCGTCGAATAGGCGCAGGATATAACACGACAGCTCCGGCAATAAGTGGACATTGTTAATTACATTATGTGCACAAAATATAAATTATATGCGGCTGTCCCTCGTTGCTTCATACCTCAGTTTCTTGAGTGACGTTTACATGTGCTACTAATTAATACTATTTCTGCTAGAGCCTGTTGGCAATTGTGGGTCGGAAGCAATACTTGACATTGGTATACTGAATATTTTAGTACCTCAACGAAATATCTCTTTACCGAGACGTTGTTAACACTATATTTTTTCTTTTCACTAGAAATCCTCTGTGCGCAACGGTACCCCCTAATATGTAGGTAATAAATATGTGTTGTATTTTACCAGAAATAATGCACCAATATATATATATATATATATATATATATATATTGCTCTTACATATGTATATACAGAATTTATGAAACAGACAACTGTGTATTTTAAAAGCGAAACTCGTGTAACTCGTTGAAAACTACATTCATACGCATTCGATATTTTAAGATGTTTGGTACCTTCTCTATTTTGATCTTGTGTGAAATATTTGGGTTTTTCGCGTTTATCTATCAGCGCGGCTGTAATTATTGGCAACAACAAAATTGAACTGCACTAAATTAAAACTGAATTTGGCTTGAAGCTTTCGCACGGCTTACGATGATACATGAACAGACTAACGATCCTAAGCCTAGAATACCGAAATCACGTAACTTAAAGTTCAGATCATTCGTGATCCTCTGATCCGCAAGGTTCACACTTTTTTGTGTCTTTATGCTACGTCCTCTGCACATTGTCGATGCACTTTTAATGAATTTTTTACCACCTGCGCGTCACTTGCTGACATCGAACGTTACCTTGCGGAGCAGCGGGCCCAATATCTCTCTCTAACTCGAAGAGACTCTATGTCAGAGAGCCGATTCGGTCCTCGCGGCGGGGACCCTGCTGAGTCGGAGCTCCCCAAGGCGACCCTCAGGAGAACGCTATCAGGGCCTTCTAGGATCCGTCACCTTGTAAGTCTCGCCTCGAACGGGGTTTCAGGTGTTTGTGCCGGGTGCAGGGATGAAACCGTATGTGCTGGGAGAAGATCAACGATTTCTTCCTGACAGGAGTGGACGTCAATGTAACACAACGCTAGCATTCTCTAAGATTTGTTTGTGGAGAGGGTGAATTCCTCACGTACGTTCGAGCCTCTGTGTGTGTTAATGAATATGTTTCAACGTACGGGAACGAAGCATGTTAAGATCATGAGAACAAACGTTTAAGAACCCAGTGACACAGGTGAAATACGAAAGACAAGGATAAAGTAGGAAGTACGTAGACGGGTTGTCGCCCCAGTAGGCCACTACTGGTAGGAGGGTAAACTTAGTCCGGGAGAGATTTGGCCACTGGCTAGGAGCAGCTTTGCTCAATTTCGTAAAGTTATTAAAACCTGGATGGATTAAAAAACTAAAAAAAAAAAGTTAAAAAGTCCTGTCACGAGCATATTAGAACGCGTCTAATAAAGCAAACCTTATCAGCCCCGCGATTTATTAGCACCCTCGCAAGAACAGCGGCGCCGGTTTTCGGCAAGAGTTCGAAATACAGGACTCATTCTGAATGGACTTCCCTCTTCGTGCTTTTTATGTTTTTCCGCCGATAAATGATGGATTCGCTCAGTGTCCCTGCAAAACAGCAGTAAACATGATGATACGTCATTGGTCTCCTGTAGTAAATAATGTTGATTTTTAAGGCTATCGGCGTCGCTCAATAGGATGGTAGCAATCCCTTTCCGAACACATTCAAGCGGTCATAGTAAATATTCAGGATTGTCTTAGAGTGGCGCGTAATTCGAGCCGAAATTCTAGAAAATTCTAGCCGCTTCACGAAGTTACGCCCGACAGAACTTGCCCATATTTACCGACCTATTTGTTTCTATTCGCCTCCACGAGGAATTTGCCCTATGTGCACCCTAACTCCACTGTGACGAACAACGTCGACCACTTCAAGAGAAGCTTCGCAGTTTGTTATACGTATTTACTCATGTTGATGTTAACGAACTCAAGGAACCCAACCTGGCCCGGGCCATAGGGAGCCAACGTTCTTTTCGTAGACCCCTATCACCTGCAAACTGGGTCCTTAAACGTTTAAACTCACTTGTGCTTGTACCCGCTTCGCGACAGGACGGCTATGAGAGTCCTGGCGTTTTGGTGAAGGTAAACCTGAGTTACGCGTGATCTTGGTGAAGGAAAGAGGTTGCACCAACACACCCCATTGAACTATGAACACGACGAGCCTTCTGAAAGACATTTTCGTGTGTACTTCTCGTCGCCAAAAGGCTTATTTTTCTGCTTGAATGGATCACAATTTTCTTGGTCGGCCGTGACAACACAGCGTGTCGTTATGGCATCGTATTTGTTCTTAGTTCACGTTAGGCGTCCCTTTCGGCTTCGTCTCTGCTGAGTGCCGCTGAGGGACGTCTCAGAAATTTTTTTCGCCCTTGAGCCGTTCTGAATTTGATTGTCGTTACACAATTTCGCATAAAGCGCACGAAGACCGGTCATCCGAAAAAAGTCGCTTTCGAGTCACACGTCTGTAGCAGCGTAAATTTACGTTGCACACCAGTGGCAAGATTTTCGCTTGGCAGATCTGTCGATGCGTTGCGCTCGCTTGTACATACGAACTATACAGCATGCGTCTACTGAACCGTAACAAAACCGGCGAGAAGAGGACAGATCGTGTCTGCATTGTACTATATCGGTACACAGCATCTCGGCGCCCTCACGAATGGGGCAACCCGCCCCAGTTCTATTAGCTCACATCCAGCCCAGGGACGATGTGTTATCGCTGTGGATTTCCTCGCAGCAGCGCACCTCGCAGCAGCGCACCTCGCGGAAGCGCACCTCGCGGAAGCGATGCCATCTGGAAACCCGTTCTACGAATCTGTCATACTAACACTCGGAAAGAACTAATCACTGGCAAATCCGCTGGATGTTTCCCGTTTTTCCATCTTCGTCCTGTTAGACACGCCGATGAACAGTTTAAGCTTCCAGGACCAATTGTGTCCTGAGCAACCTGTCCGAGGAACGTTGCCGGATATCGCTCATACGAGTGTAAAGACAAAGTCTTCACTTCTCCGACCCATCCGCTGATCCAATCGGTTCGGGATCCAAACAATCAATGGGACCGTGTCCGATCAGGGTGTCGACGAGTGAAAATAAAGCCCTGTAGGCTTTGTTCGATATGATTCGACCGAAATGCGCGACAACAACGGTGGCGTCTTCCAGGCCGTTGAACAGCCTAGCGAAAAGCGGACATGCTAAGGCTTTTTCATGATCTCGTCACTCTAGGAATGTCTACGAAAAGTTCATTCCGCCATGTGTGTGTCTTTTTCAGTTTTTTTTTTTAATCTTTCGACTTTTCTGTAGCTGACGATATATCTGTTCCGTGCACACACGGATCAAGCAACATGTTGAGAAACTGCTGCGTCACAGGGCCACGATGTACGTTATAGACGTGTTTGGCATTTGCATATTGATCAGGGACGGAAGAGCTGCCCCCACCGAGGAAAATGGATTCTTGCATTGCGGTTTACGTTTATGTGCTTAAGGGTAGTTCGCTTTTGTAGCAGCCGGCGGGCCTATAATCGTGGTTGAACCTTAAACAGTGCTGACGCATAGACGGGCCTAGCTGGTAGACGCACGTAGTAGTAAATATTGTCGTTGATTACCCTTTCCGAGTTTTAAGCTCGAGACCGCCTGTGCGTTGCGTCGTGAATTCTACGCGCGTAGTCGGACAAAACAATTCTGAACATCTGTGAAACATCTGACAGACGTGAAGATTCGATCGACAAATACAGCCTCCTTGCGCTCTTCGTGGGGGTCACGTGTTTTGTCGGTCCGGTATCCGTATTTAGCTACACACTATTCGTTGTTTTGCTTCGTATCACCGGTGAAGGACTTCCACCGAAGTTGTGTCAGCCATGTTGTGCTTTGTCAGTGGTCATCCTGAGTGTTGGGCGCTAGTTGGAGCCTGTCCGGGTGTGTGTGTGTGTGTGTGTGTGTGTGTGTATATCTGTGTGCGTCTATAAGGAGAAAATAGAGGGTGATGGGTTAGCAGATGTCAATAGATGTCTAATTTTTTGCTCGTGTTTGCAGCGCGAAAGCTTGACCAGGCAGCCGAGCATTCACGCTGCCCGGGAAGCTTCGCCGGTCGAGGACGTGAAACTGAGCGTCGACAAGCGAAAGGTACAGAGCCAATTCAGCGTCGATTCCGGCGACGTCGATGGCAAATGCAAGCGATGCCAGACTACCGTCTACCCAGCCGAGTGTGTGCGCGCCGAAAAGGCTCAATACCACAAAAAATGCTTCACCTGCAAGGAGTGCAAGAAGTCACTAAGGTGAGTGAGCGAGTCTGTCGCGAGTTTGCCGCTGTTTAGGTAAAGGACGCTGTTAATCAACAAATGTGCTTGTACTTGTGCTTGGGACACTTTCGTAGGGTTTAGCCCCGTACATTTCCCAGTCTTGCGACAGCTCAGAACGAACCTCGGCATTTGCCCAACGAATCGATCCGTTCAAAAAAGGCACCGGAACATTTCGATATACTCAGTAGCACCAATTAAGCCAATTTTTAGCCGCGTCGACACGTGTGCATAGTTCGTTATGCACGCGTCGCGCTGGCCATAACGAGATCGAGTCCAGAACGAGAAAGAAATGAAAAGAACGAGAACATTTCTGTAATGTGGAAGCATACCTAAGCACAGAAAAGTCGCCTTACAATATCTCCGCGAGTGAATTTCAACCCGAACACTACTCACATTGAAGTCATCGAGGTGACAGAAGTGAGTCCTGGAGATATGCCACAGAGCCGTGCCGTCGTGCTCGAGAAATTTTACTCGACCCATCAATGTCGGCTATAGCAGACGACATTTAACGAGTTAGATGGTATTTTTTTGGAAGATGTTTAAAGTCGGTATAGCAACCGAAACGGCCAGCAGGGCGTTGTCATTGTGATTCTACCGGGTAGGCAAAAAGGAACTTTTAGGACCGGACCTAAAATCGCGCTAAGGACGTGGCTCGTAGATTATGATTGTGCGTGAAGGACGCCACTCGTCTTTCGTCGGTGCAGTTAAAAATATACGTCACCTTGTCGCGCTGTCATTGACGCAGCGTCAGTATCCCGTATCAACCGTCTTCTTCGTTTAGTGTTGCGGTCGATGACGGCATTCGACAGTCGCACAAGCACCCGTAAATGTCGAAATTAACATTTTCTTACGCATGTACGTGTCTCATTTGCTGTCGGAATAATGTTTCCAGTGCGGAGTCGTATCACTCTCATGAGAGCGAGCTCTACTGCGCGAACCACTTCAAGCAGCTGTTCCAGCCGAAAGTCAACTTCGACCAGACCGCGCCCCTGAGTAAGTTTGATTTCTGAGACATCCTCACCTACGCCAGTGTCGGCGTCCTCACCGAACTTCTGCATGCTAGAGGCGTAATGGGCAATCGCCAATTGCGTTAGCACATTCGCCACCCAGAGCTCAATGCATGGACCTGTGCATTGCAAAATGGGTCGAGCCGTGTCCAGCAACTCCCTCCCCGAGTCCACAGGCCCAATAGTCGGGTAAATGAGTTTGCTGTCTCATTTCCGGACACAGAATGCTCAGTGGCCCCTCGCAATGAAAGATAACGTTCCGCTCCCTCCGAATATTCTGCGACTGTTTGGGGATGTCCACCGCAGGGGTTTGATTGAACATGATTACCGCGGCATATCGCCCCATCTCGATGTATTACTCTGTATCGGTCCGGTTCGCAACCTTGAGAACGTCAAGACGATAATGCTGCAGCTGTTGCCATGGCAAGGTCTCAGAGAGCCTCCGAGGCCGTAGTGAGAATCGTCTCGCCTCACTCGAGTTCCTTGGCGGGTGGGTAGTGGACGGGAGACACAGGAAACCCAAGGGCGATTTTGTTAGTAAACAAGCTATGATGTTGAAAATCCTGAAACTGAACACTTCTTTTTTCGTCCTGTTCTCGAAGCTTAAGTGGGATGAACGTGAGCTTTTCCATAGGCTTTTCGAATGGTTAGCAAAGGACCACCTGCCTTTCATGTTCCATGCGCAACAGGAGATCACGTAAGTTGTGATGACGATTGTGCGCAGTCAACCATAACAATATTCTCCCCCCTTAATGTCTACAAACTAGAACTAGGGGCAATATTAGAGCACAGGATGCCTTTGTGTTTAGAGGCTGCGAGGCAAAATATGAGAGCTTGCCCACCGATGGCCGACGACGCCCGAGGGCGAATCGGTTCTCATCAGCTTAAAGAATCACTTGACGTGTAGCAATGTGTTGCGGAACCGATCATCCAGTGCATATATATATATATATATATATATATATATATATATATAATTTGGGCGGTTAGGTAG
>MNPL01025538.1:7341-20568 GCA_002081605.1 Tropilaelaps mercedesae
ATGTGCGCGAAGATCTTGTGGCGATCGTCAGCTGTGTCTGTTCGATAGTAGAGCGTATGCAATGAAATTAAAAGCTCCCTAGCTTCGAGCTTTTTGCTATGAATATTGCAATATTCTACCAGCGGTTTCTGGTCACTCTGTCACAGAAGTCACTGAACCGAAAACAAGTCCAAACTAAGAGTTTTATATTAGCTACTTAAAATGTCATCGTGCTACCTTTAATGCGCCATGGATTTTTTCCTGTCAGGCTACAGGAAATAGTTTAATATTGTATTTTATATTTTTTTAATATTGAATTTGAAACAGATCCTCACTTAGTCAAGGAGTAGAGAAGGCTAAGTTGCTATCATTTGTTTTCGTTAAACATGTACGTCAGTCTCTTATTCCAAGCTTTTTGATGCATATATCCAGTGAGCCGCAAAAAACGCTTGTGTGCTTTTATTCTTAATAATGTAAATTGCTGTGGTAAAAACAAACTACCGTTAAAAGAAATTTGTCACTGCCAGAATCTGACCTCGTCGTGTTTCCGCAAATGGCAATGATATCATAAACTTATGCGTAACACTAGGGACCGGAAATATATTCACACCCATACCACACTTTCAATATGGTCCTTCTTTTCGAATTTTACTTAAAAGCCATCTTCCGTATGCTGCACC
Source organism: Tropilaelaps mercedesae (assembly GCA_002081605.1). Lineage (NCBI taxonomy): Eukaryota > Metazoa > Arthropoda > Arachnida > Mesostigmata > Laelapidae > Tropilaelaps > Tropilaelaps mercedesae. The sequence continues at coordinate 8,001 of MNPL01025538.1, forward strand.
TATGCAGCCATAAATTACGGTAATCAGTTGCGCCTGCTGAAGAATGGGTGTTTAAGGAACCGGTGGCGCCTTTACCTTATCCGCTTGTAGTTACAGGCAAAGAGAATTTTAAAGATTATGAAGCTTTTTGAAAAAACAAAAAAATGACTATTCTAGAAGTCAACATAGTGACGCTAGTTTTTCCACGGTTGTTTTCATCTCAGCCAATCGCCCGTAACGGTCGGCTTGCATGGATTGCCCAACACGCCTCTCTAGTTATCACAGGTCTTGCAACTTCCAGAAACGGTGATTGTAGCCATAGGGAGTTCACCTTTATGACATTCTATGATATCCGACGAACGAAACAACTAGAACGCAAGCCAAGCTATTAATGCGGAGTAGCAAGATGATCAACAGGGTTGACTCTTACGGATGCTAGCGTCGACGAATTATCGCTTAGTAGGTATACAATTCGACCAATTCGCCTGTATTCAATGTGTCTGTGCAATGTTCAGCAACGCTTTAGTTAACCTCTAATGAGATGGCAAAATCAGCGACAATACCAATTCATGGATTTTATTATCCAACAAAAAAATACTATTTTAACGTCAGCATTAACGAGCACAACAAGCAATGCCCCTTCTTCATTGTTAAGTACTGCTGCTGCTACGGCAAGCGGGAGGTTAGTTGACTAAAATTATAAATCGTAAACGTTAGCTGTTTATGCTTCAGAAATAGGGCCTACTATGTGAGTGCCAGACCACGACGACCACGAAAGTCAAAATTACCCATCACATAATAGAAGAAGACTATTAACTATGTACGCTGGGCGACCTCATTGGAACTGGATAATGGCGTTCCGGAGTCAACAGCTGCAGCAAGGAAAAACAGCTGGAATAAAGGTGCTCATAAGAAGTTGGCTTTCTCCTACGTATCAACGTCAACGATCCAACATGAAGAGCATGGACATGATTGTCGTCTTAATCGTCGTACAACCGCTAAGGGGTCAAATATAGCCAGCTCAAAACGACGCACATACCGCGAGCAGGATGTGAGTGACAGAAGAAGGGCAATTGCTATCACGGCCTGTCATTGACAGGTTTTCTATGCCGATGTTGAAGCTGTTAATGTGGCGAATAATTAAAAACAAAGCAACGCCTCAAAAGTCGTCTCTTTCACGGAAAGAGTTATGGGTTAAAGGTATGAATAGTTAACTGATTCTACGCTAGTAATAAAAATAATGAAACCACAATAATATCACTAGCGACATGGCTGATTCGGGGTTGTCGTTTAGAGCACGTGGCTTTAACGCTTCATCATGATCCGCGTTATTATTGCGGAGAGTTACGTTGGGTTGCGCTTAATGCGGTCCTTTCGTAGAGCTTCAGATTACGGATGCCGTGAACGCAGACTACAGAATGCAGAAGATGACAGGTCGCTGCTGTGCTTTTCACTCAGTTCGTTCATGCGAAGAAATGAAGGAGAGGATCGCAGTTCGAGCAAGCGACCGAGAGACAAATACTAGCACTTGTACTAGAGCGCTCGCTTCGTCTTTGTGCCACAGGAATCATCATAGCGCCCGCCGAGCGACTTTGTTACCCGAACGACAACAACAATAACAGCCGGCATCGGCCGTTGCTTTTCCCGTCGTGGCAGTGCCGCCCTAAACCGTTATTTTTATTACGCGCTATTTTTTATTACTACGAAAGGCACTTAACGTCGCCTTGTATATATCTGTTGATAACACCATATATGTATATGTGTATATATGTATATGCATATATATATATATATGTATATATATATGTATGCATATATATATATATATATATATATAATATTAGCAACATACTTATATTGGTATATTTATCGAGACATTATGATTTTTCCCTGTATAAACGTGTAATGTATTCTTGCGACTCACGAACAACCCCTAGCTACACATGTGCCAACCTCTAAAGGGACATTTTACTACGAAGCCATATGATGAAGAGCTCCACATTCCCTATCATGAGCGCGACCACAGCTTTATCATCACTACAGCGATATATGATAATAATTGTGCGACAGCTGCTGCTACTGCAAAATATTCTGATGATAATGATGATGCCAGTTTGATAATAACCGCCGATAAGTAACACTTCCTCGAGACGGATGACCAATCCAAGCCAACCAACTAGCCACTGCCGGACTCGTTGATTTGTTTTTGCCTTTCTTCATAGCATTACAAACCAGAGCACATCTAAAACCGAAAAACTTCCTTTCCGGTATGATATAATTTTCTTTTCTTTTGCCTGTTAAAGGTCGATGGGGGCTCACGTTGTGATCTGTTATTTACTCATAACTAGCTGTTCCACTTCCCTACGCCATGATACAAATAACGACACCGACGATTATGATAAGTTGACTTTGCTAGTAAGAGGGATTCCATCTTTCTCTCAAGTTCACTTAAACTTGACAGCAGTCATACGATATCCTTAGAAAGTATCTCTAGTTCTTTAGCATACAAAATGTCTTTCAATATATATATATATATATGTTAAACGTTTTTCTAATTTCTTAGCTGATTATATTCTTGGCGAATTTATAGTAAAACAAAACAAATATATTAGTTTATATCGTGTTAAACGTTTTTTCAATTCTTTGGCTGGTTATATTCTTGGTGGATTTATTGCAAAACAAAACAAATATATAAGCTTGTATTAAAACATTTTTCTAATCCTCTAGCTGGTTATATTTTTGATAAATTTGTAGTAAAACAAAGCTGTTGCGACATGAAAAAGATATTTGGCAATGGCTAAATATAATTACCTCTTTTCTAATAAACGTATGTTGACGCTCTGAACGACCGTGATAAATTTGATGTAATGAATACAGGACCACAACTGTGCTATCTATCTAATCGAGTTTTGTTTTGTTCAACTGTGGTTGGTCAATGCAGTTTAAGGAATTCTTTCTTTTTGCCCCTTCTCTACCACCGCTAAGGGAATGAGAATCTAGAGGCGGGGTTCGTTCTTACATCGGAGTTGTTATTTGCACACTAATTAATGCGCATAAGCGGTCTTAAGGTAGTTCAACATAAGCTACTCCGGCTTAAGACGCGCCGTTAGTTAGGTGCATTGTTTATCAAATGACGGTGAGAGCTATCCTTCTTGTTATCAGCAGGCTGGATGAAAGATCTAAATTTCGGTTAGAGCGTTTTATAGCCATTATAGATGTAGGAAGAAAAAAGATATATAGAATTGGATTGATTGAACGTTGACGTTACATGGAATAAAATGCTATCACCCACTGCGCATACGTGTAATTTAGTTTCGGTAACATCAAAAGCTTCGAGGGTCATGCGCCGCGTTTTTTGTTCGTTGGTAGAATATAATAGCAAAAATATCAATAGCAGCGAAAACCACACTGTCGTAATTCTGATGTTTGGTATTCGGAAATTCTATAGACAAATAACCGTCATTGTTAGGCTTGGGCTGGATTGTCACTATAACACCATAAAACGTTCTGCACCGTGATCTCGTGATATCTAATAGGGAATCATTTACCCATAAGAAACATTCTCCAGATTCGGTGCAGTCAGCAACGTATGCATACGGTTTAAGGCTTTGTGATCAGTAACTGCTGTAGTGGTCGCCCTACACTAACTGCGTTTTGCTCAAAAGCAATCAGATATTGAAGTACGTCCTTATGTTCAGAAAACTCCATCTAATTATTCTTTATTAGTGCCTGAATCATCATTAAAAATATTAAAAAATATAATGTGAAAAAGTCGCTTTCGATTTTCCGTTCTCACCTACACGTTTTTTCATTAGGCAAATTTCAAGTGAAACAGTTACTCGTTTTGAAATGATCACATTGCGTTTGTAAAATTTCCAGATAGTAGTCGTCGGAGAGTAACTTGATTGATGCCGTATTTTAGCTTTATCTGATGTTTGTTTCGTATATCACGCCAAAGGACAAGAAACTGGATAGATCTTATGTTGTATTTCTCGCTAATTTAAATTCTCATCAAATTTATTGTATCGTTTTTAGATTCTATCCATCATAGCGGCAACGAGGTAAACTACGACTTCTAATCAAATAATATAGTGTGCCTACCAGCAGGATGGCATATTCAAAAGAAGGAAAGACAACGAAATTTACTGAATGGAATAGTATTCCTTTTACTATAAATACGATTTCGTCGTTCAATTGAAATTTTCAATTTAATAGGCAAAATTTGTGAACACATTTTCCTTTGAAGAATTTTTTTATGATTTGGTTGCCCTTTCTCGCTCGTTTTTTCAGTCTCTGTATCGTCGTGTATCTTTTTTTCACATAAATTGCATCTCTTACAGCATTTTCGAGAAATATCAGTGCGCACAAATCATAATACATAAAGACATCCATAGTATGAAAACCACGTTGCCATCGGAGTGAGAAGAATTCAATTTAGGGTCTTCGCGAAATCAGAAGACCTTTTTCTCTTTTTATTTCTCCCTAAAATTTGTTTTCCGAATTAAGTTTAAATTTGTTGTATCTTATGATTCGTCGTTTTTCTGTTCATTATTTCTCTCGACGGATTCCGTTTTACTGTACGAACGTTCAGCGATGCTCTCATCAAATCGCGGATTGGCTGCTTTGTCACCCGTGTAAAAAATAAGTATAGTCGGCCAGTTACTTGCAATCACCTTAAAATGATATTGAGAAGCTTCTTTTTTTATTCGCCACGAATAGTCTGTGTCAAATGGATGTACGGATGTTGCGTTTCAACCAGCTTCGGACTTAAAAGTTTTCTTATCCATAGCCAAGCGGCGATACAAACGACTTGAGTGATCACGGCTGTTAGACAACTGTTCGTTACGAAATATCAAGGTTTTGGTCCAATCCACATAACGCTAAAAATATGAAATAATATGCCTAGTATACAGAATGTTTGTATGAAACGATATTATCCTTCTGCTCAGTACTGAAAAGTTCTATTGGACAACTCTAGAAACAGTTAGTAACCATGGCCATCGCAATCAGAGCAACACTTGAACATCACGCTTTACATTCATCCATTCCTTTACATTATTTTTTCTTCCATTTATACCTTGTACTTATTTTTTTGCATCTACTGCGAATCACATTCCGATCGGTACCACTGTGAAACTTTGTCGTCCTTCGGCTTTTGTATTTAGCCGCTACTGAAAAAAAGGCGTTTAACACTCAAAACAATCACATTACTGAAGTGCAGGTTAAATAATAGCAAGCACTACAACAAAAGAAGCAACAGCAGAAAATAAATTGTCCGACATCTGGGAAAACAACACCAGTTTTTGCTGTTGACTTTCACAGCAATTTTCAAATCTACAAACACGTGTGTGCCATGCAGCGTCGTGTACATAAGAAGTTTGTGTTTAATTGTTTTTAAAATTCGATCATAAATATGATCGATCGCCGTGGTCCGTCTGCGCATCGCCACCGCTAATGGTTTTCACGAAAAAAGGCAGGTTGGGCCAGGCCGGCGCGGACGGCTAAGCTGAGCGGTTGGGAAACCACTCTTGCATCAAATGGTTAGAGGGGAGGGAGGAAGGTAAAGGAGATGACTCGGGAACTTCTGGAATATGGATGATAATAATTATCGCAATCATTTTTCTTGATGTTTTAGCGCAACTGTTGCTAGGTGTTACCGCTGCAGGAAATTCGACCAACGGGAAGCTGTCTAAGTGAAGGGTCATGCGTATGCAGCGTGAAAGCCGGAGCAGAATGTCGCGCAGGTGGTAGCCCACGGATTCAGGTACAGTGGCATCGTAATAGTGCAATGCGGAGTCGTCATGGCCAACGAATTTGAATACAGCTGACATAGAGTATTATATGGGATTATACATAGATTGTCATGATTTGACTATTATTTAGACTAATTTGTTACAGAACAAGTGAGTAGTAAAGATAAAAAGAGGTCATCCACGATAAAGCAATATTATGTAAAAATTATGTCTGATAGTTACTTGCACCCATTTGCATGGCTGTCGAAGGACTGGTTACTCTCGGCACGGCTTGATATGCAGAAATCTCACCGATACGTCAATCATAGGTTTTAATGGGTGTATCTAGCCGTACATTTGAGCACTATATTTCAAAATGGTTAGTTGATATGAAAAACGAGGCAGTAGTTTTCTAGAGCCCAACATGAGGCTATCGCTGTGGAACCTAAGGGAACCCGAGTAACCCACTCACCATTAAAACAATATCTAATCTAAAATCGGCTACAAAATTTGGGTCAACTTATAGCTCTTAACCGGCAGGAGGCACTTTGTCTTTTTTACAAATTGTTATTCTATAAGAACTATATATAACAACTATGTGATCCAATTATGCGTCGTCGTTGGAACACGACACTTGAGCCATATGACATCGTCTTCGACTTCACATCTGTTTTGTGCTCTGTGTTGCACAAAAATGTTTTGATAGTGTTCTACAGCTTGAATGCATTTACATACTTAGGTACTTAGCGATGGTGCCCAACAAAATGAGTGCCGACGCAAAATAATCATTTAACCTCTGCACTACCATTAAATCACAACGGAGTACCATCATTATTCAAGCAAGATAAATATGTATTTTTAAGTATCGCATCAGGTTACAAACAGAATCACATGCCTAAAATTGTATATATATATATATATATATGTTGTGTGGTTCAATACACTTTTAATACAAAATCAACGTAGATGGGAAATGCTTCTTTGTCGCCTTTTAATAATAATCATACTGTTCAAAATACCATTAAGTTGCCTTTTGCCATTGCGCGTCTGGTGAGTCTGCTTGCATTAGTTTCTTGCGTCTTTTTTTGACCGACTGACTTCATTATCTTCGACTGAATTCGCAAATTGTTGTAATAAACGTTTAAACAGCTTGTGAGCCATTTATACATTGTGTGGCTTGTCTATGTGATGAAATCTGCTAGCACTGATTTAACGTAGCAGCTTTGCTGTATCACAAAAATGCAGAAATTTTATCTGTTAGCCCCGCACAAACCATAATACGCTACCTGCTGGACCGTTCGATCAACATATACTATCTTATCACTAGTCAGATTTGGTCAGCATTCGCAGCATGAATATTCGTATCAGCGCTAATATAACTTGCTCGAACGGTGCTTTAGCTCCACGAGCACCCGAAAAGACAAATTGACGAGACATCACTGAAAAGTTCTTGCTGTCTGTTCAAGCATTATCAATATTTATTAAACTAAATCAGTGGCGGCTTGCCGATCATATTAGTACGCTTCGTCAGGTGTGCCAGCAGAGAATTATGTGCATTCTTCACAATCCAGTTTACGATATTTTCATGAAATTTTTGGGATTGAGGCTTGTTCTTTTAATAAAATTACTTTTTCCTTTAAGTGTCGTGTTTTCTGTCTAATCGGACGGGACATCACGAAAACTGTACGGTCGTACAATACACCGCAAGCAATCAACTGCATCTGCATAAAGTAGTGCATGACGATCAGGCACGTTACAACTGGAATATTACATATGCGATGCGCCCTTTAGGCTTTAGACCATCAGCCAACATTATATAGAGTGTCAAATAGACGTCGACGTTTTGGTCGAATGGGGCATTCCTTAGTCCTTGGCTGGCCTCGTATCGCCTAAAGCCAGTCACCGAGAAATTTAAATTACGATCCGAAGTTGAAACATCCTTCGTCATTCTGTAAGAATTCACAGGCTAATCTTAGGCATCTTAAGCCCATCCAGCACAATGCACCACGGAGATGTATAAACAGAGCTATTATTTCTTAAGCTGCGTGTATTCGTTTTAAATTTAACCCATCGTATGCACGTAAGTGGTTTTCTTAAGAGCATATTTATATACGAAAGCCTTTCACAAAAATCTTTGAATTTGGATGAACTGACATCTCTTGATCGTCTCTTTTGGATCGAGTACGATTTTTAGATTTAATAATAGCAATGGTGTACATAGTATAATGCGATAATCACAACATGCAGCTCTGAGGCACTCAATTTGCAGCTGATGTTTTATCGTTAAACTTTGTTTCCATTAGATTTATAACGCTATAAATAATCTCCATAGTACCAGTGACACTTGTTATACTGTTTTTCTTGATTGTTTTAATCAACAGGGTTTTTCTGTTTTTTCTTATTATTGCAAAAGCAAATCAGTGCGTTTTAACCGTACTAATATTTTTTCTGAGATATGGAATTTCCAGGAAATCTACAATTATTCAAATTAGGAAACAATACCAAGTACTCCCAACCAATATCACCGGCGCCCGGTTATGACTCGAATTCGGGCCGTTCACGTGCTGCTAAATATCAGTTTGTTTTAAGATAATTGTCTTATTGCTTCATAAAACGGGAGTCTGATTTTATAAAATAAATATGAATAGATTTTAAATTAAACTTTTTATACAGGAACAGCACGTCTAGAAACAGTTGCAGTAACAATAGGCACTGAATTTTTTATAAACCCCAAAATAAGCTAATGTATACCCCACGTTCATAAACGTAAGTATATGACAACGGTCTCCTAGGCAGTGTCGCTGAATCAATATTATTTATCATTTTTCTTATGCCGCTTTATATAACGAGTGATCCAAAAACACTGTATGATGTTAAACAATTATATAACGTCTTGTAGTGTAATTTTTAGAATACATTTTCTAATATATCTAAACTAATAATAATTGTGACAATATACCAATTATGTGGCAAACAAAACTTAAATACGTCAGGTTTCGAACAAAATCGACCGCGATTTTACCCCGAAACCGCAAGCGATTTTATGAGTGTTTAACGTCACGCAATGCTTTTGCTAATAATAATAATAGTCGCTCAAGATAGTCGATTAATTGCGTACGTCAGATTTTTAATATCGGGTAATCTGTGATATAGCAATCAATGACCATGGTGAAGTAGTGATAGTAGTCAGGTTAGTACTCGGTCAAACGGACCAATATGTAGCGACTGTCTGTAGTTGATAGAGGTTACCGCTGTAAACTGTTTGCCTCGTTCATCAGATCTCTAATGAAGAGAAAACACGTACCGAAAGGATGAACAAGACGTCGAAGAAGTTCGGAGGTTGTAAAATTTGTTTCGTACATTTTCGCATGGAAACTGCGCTTCTTATCTTTTATGTCAGAGAACCGAATATTCGAGTTCTTTTCGTAGTTAATTTCTATCTTGCTGTTCCCCTTACGGTAGGAACATTTATTAATTACTTAATCTAATTATGTAGCTATACACGACGAAAAATAAAAAGTGACTTAATATTCACATTTTTTTGCATAAGTGTCACATTTGCACTTTTGTTTAATCTTCACCTGCTCTAAGATCGCCTCTTCATTATTGTTAAGCATCAGCATGGACGCTATAGTGACCTTTACTACTGACGCAATGCTCCTACATACTTTACCGATGAATAGATCTCTAACGGTTCTGTTTTCGAATTTAGTACTGCGGGCCATCATCAACGAGCAATATGCATATCGACCCGACTAAACATCGATGGAGTGATTGGTTCTTTAGTGATTTAGAGCATAAAAATATAATTTGTTTTCTTTCAAAGCATGGATCCCATGGAGATGTCATAAAGCCTATAAAACCTCAAAACGAATTTACTCTTGTCACTATCAGCGAAGCTGGTCCGTAATCGCTCTGTGCTCGATATGGAAAGACACGCGCTTGTTTATATCGTATTAAACTCATCTCGTTTACACTAGACGACTGACAGACACTAACAACCGTAATAATCATGATAATACCGTCTGGATATTACCCGTAGTAAATATGGATAATAATGTTAGCCGTACAAGTGTCTCTTTAAAGGATGCAGCCAACCATTAGTTTTCGCTTCTACTTGACGTCTGTCGAAAATGATAACGACCATCCTTCGATTTATCGATTTAATATTGACGGTGTTGCCGTACGCAGTTGTTCTCGTGTTTTGTGGCCAGTCGGTTCTCTTCTTCGATCCTCCACCCGCCTACAACATCAACGCACCAGCAACACTCTGCTGGCAATCGCGGATAGCAGAGCACACAGCACAGTTTTGGGAGGCGCAGCACCAATTTACAATACAACAAGAGCACACGGTAAACATATATATGACCGGTACTAGTATCTTGCTCGTCCCGCTTCCTGTACCAACATTGGATATTATAGGCCAAACGTTTCGTGATTTCACTGATTCGCTGAGCCGTTTATAGTTAATGATCACGCTGAGAATAAAGTCGAAAAATGGACAGAAAAACCTCTTAGTTTTCTTTGGTATTTTCTTTGCCGCTATCATTTGCCTTTTGGAGGAAGATTTACAGTGCCTATGTTAGAGCATGGCCATAAACCATATCGCAATGAATGAATTATCTGCAGTGTGATACGTTATGATAGCAGATATCAAAAAGAGTCGCTAAATATTAATGATATACAGTTTGATGTCTTTTTTTGTGATCGTTGCTTTCATAATAATGATATCGTCAAGTGAGACCGTGTCTCATAAACAGGTATAGTACTGATCAGCTATATTACAGAGCTATCATGAATAGTCGACACCGTGCTAATATACATAAATACCCGTTGATTCACTGCAGTCGCGAGAATCTCTGACATCGCAAGCTAATACAGAAAATCTTGAGTGCAGATTTAGCAAGCGATGTCTTGTGGCTTAAATATTGTTACACTATTACTGCCAGAAACAATCATGTGTTTGTATAATAAATCAATGGGAATAATCAGATAATATGTAATCCCGGTTATTTTCCGGGGCTAAAAAATGAAGGATTACCGTTAATGCTTACAGCAGCTAATCTTACAACTACTACCACATTCTATTAAATGGTAAGTTGATGAATTTATCGAAGTCCTTAGAGAGAGATTTCACACCATGTGGCAAATCGTTCTTTGTTTTATGGAGGATGGAGGAGGAGGGAGCAACTATTTTGGAGCTTGTCTCATGCGGTTTCGGTCCTCCCATGGAGTCTTCATCTCAGCTTAACGATTACACGATATACGAACCTCATTTCCTATTGTCCTCAATTTGCTGCTCTTGCTCTCGCTTTCATGTAAAAGCTAGCATTGTTGATGATGGTCATCATCATCATCATCGTAGGAAATAAGTTTTCTCCTTTCCAATGGAATAAGCCCAAATTACTAACCGATGGAGCGACAAAAACCAAAATGATTTCGCTGTCATTGTATGGTCGAGCCTTAATATTCTATATATATATATATATATATATATATATTCCCATAATTGAGTCGACTCGTACGATGTGTACTTTTTTCTTAAGTTCATGGTAGTGTTACTGCTTGCACGTGCAGGTTACTAAATATAAGTCGCTTTTTTACAGATACATCACTTTCCATGACATCGAATAGTCAATCGAGTAGCACACGGGTTGAACAACGACGATGAATGAATGATTATACCGTGTGGTAATAACGAGACTCTATAGCAAAAATCAGTAACGACAAAAGTAGCCAGCCGGTACAGCATATTCAGTACTGTGAATCTTTAAATTCTTTAATGCCAATTTTGATGTAGATTTCGACACACATTGTTCTCATGGTGGATTGAAACAAGTGAAAAATTTGTTGCATTCACTGAATAACTCAAAATAGGCTGCGCACATCGGGCACAGCAGACACAGCGTTATTACTGTGAGTGGCATACCAACTGGCCGCTGTTATCGCCCTCTGTTGTAAAGCAATTAGTTGGCACATTTTCTCTTCTCGTCGAAAATCTGAAACTACAGACATGGTTGTTTCCTTAAGAATAACAATCGACTTCGGCCAACTTCTAACTGGATATGAGGAGCGATTCACTTCACATATGAGGTTGACCAAAGGCAATCTTTTCCAATGCCTCCGGGGTTAATAAAATGGACGTAGAGTCAATGCTGCCGCGCAATCTTAAAGCAAAATAGAGAGGTTCAGTGAAGACGATGATGTTTACGAGTGTGAGCGTATGTATATGTGTGTGATGTAGTACATAAAACTATGGACGTAAATTTCTATGTACGACATTTTTGCTGATTGTGCGGCGGTATTAAAGCAGAAGGTTGGTGAGAGCCGCAGTCAACTCACTATTGGGCTTATATTCTCTCGTCCATTAGGAAAGGACACACTCAAGAGCAATCCAAGGAAGTAGTGTTAGATGTTAACGAGGTTAAAAAATTTCGAGCTGTGATTTTCGTTAATGTAAGACGTAACCGAATCAAGACAAGTATCTTAGTCATCTATTGGTTTATATATAACTACAGCTGCTTGAATATTGACGGTACGAACTGTATAGCCTATCTGAAGAAACATACATCCTTCGAGGTTCCCTGTAGAGTTACACAGTACTATGTGCTATGCCCACATACATCCAGACTCACACGTACTCTCGTCTGTCAATTCCACAGGAAGTACTACACATGGACACCGTACGCTTCATAGCGTACAAATGCTGTTTGTGTTTTGATGGCACGGCAGGTTTACCTATTGTAGCCATCATCCTCTGATAATCTGGCGGCACCAGCGGCGAGGAGCCCCAGTCGATAGGGAAAAAATTGTCCATTTAGTCTAGACACGTCCATTGCATTCTGAACCATTTCTAC
>MNPL01025540.1:6460-46002 GCA_002081605.1 Tropilaelaps mercedesae
CTAATAGCCGCAGCCCTCGCATGGGCCAAGGTAGGGCGGCCAGCCTTCAGAGCTGACTACCGGGATACCTTACACCTTGCCGTACCGCCTGCTGCGAACGAGTTGCTTTTGGAGGAGTACAGGGTGACCGACTGCTTGATGACGCAGCGATCGAAATTTAAGAGAGTCATAGTTACTCCCGTTACTACCAACCACTATTTTCAAAAAGTCTGTCACATGCTTGCGTCGCTTCCTATTTGTTAGTTGGCTACCTACAGTGATCCAGATGAGTCCTCGTACTTGCTCCGTAACGTCAACTGGCAATGTGGCATTCATTAAAAAAATGTGTGTGGCCCATTCAGACATCTGGTGAATCACCGATTATTCAGGTCTATGTTGAGAGAGCCGAAAATAACTGGAAGAAGGATTGGGACGACGTTTAATTGACAAAATTTAATTTAATTGGCAACAGTAATTTTTTGAACGAATCAATAGCATGGCATGACATAAAATCTTAAACATCGGCGCTGAGGCTCCTCGCGCTGCATCCTGTCATATACCTTCAGCAATGAGCGATATCGCCGTCCAAAAACGAGTGCACACTTTTTCATTTTTTTTTTAATTAGGTAAGAGTACCAGAGCGCGAGGGATGTGAATAGCCTCGTCTTAAATTCTCACGAAATAAAGAACATTGGACTTGCAACGTAAGTAAAAGCTATTCTGTACAACGCTGAAGAGAAATAATATACTAATGGGCACTTCATGGTTAAAGGTTGCATAATTTTATCTGGAGGTACTAAGGTGCCAGGCGAGAGAAGTTCGACTGCAACTAAATCCAACCGATCCTATGTAACTTTCACTACAAGGACACCCGAGCGTATCTCTTTAGTAAAATAATGTAACGATACCCGGAACTTTATGACAGCAAAAATATTAGCAAATATATTATATGTGTTCAAAGTTTAACTTTGGCCTATTACAGTTGGCCGTAGTTAATGCCGGACTTCCAGAGTTGTTTAAGTTTACTACAGTGACAGCTCAAAGAAAGCTCGACACTCAAGTATCACTTGAAATTGTCTGATTGACGTTCGATTATAAGTGCAATAGTTATGGACAAAAACGGAAATTCTTGAGAACTCAAGTAGTAGGGAACGCTATCTTTATCCAACTTACATTTAGCAGTAAGAAGCTTATGCTTACGTCTTATCGGCTTCTTCTGCACAAAAAGAATTTCGTGTCCCGTATTCGTCAACGGGAGTCGACTGTGATAGAAAGTGACAAAAAAATCTGGAATAATATCGTTGAGTCTACGACAAGGTGTGGAGTATAAGGGTCCTTAATTAATTTGCAGGATAAATTAAATTATAATCAAAAACTTCCTTTGACGCATTGTACTTTTAAGGACGGATGCATAAAAGGTTTTTCATTGAATTTAGACGTATATGTATCGCTCAAAGAAGAATAAAATGTTTTAATCCTGAAGAGCCACAATCAGGCTACGTCCTAATGTGTAACTGGATCGGTCGCAAAGTACCTCCAGTAAGAGCCATTAATTCAGCGATTAATACGATAACCGCACAATGGATTTCCTGTTTAATCGTTGGGTTAATTTTCTGAGATGTATTATGGTAACACTGAAGCTTCAAAGATGCACTGGAAGTTAGCTCTGTAGTTCTTTGAAGCGAATTGAAACGTGGCTTGAAAATATTAGATCTAGGATACAGATTAACTCCTTAATCCAAAGGCTTGCAGAATTTTCATGCTTAAGACGAACCTCGCTTTGAAAAGACAGCCCCTACTACCCAAATATGAGGTCGCTAATTCCTGCATAAAAAAGCGAAATGAAAACCTGCATATTGGCATGGCAGCTAAATACATGTATAAAACTAAGCGGGCGATCAAAAAGTATGGACTCCTCAGACATTCATAAAGTCGCATGCGCGGGTGAGACTTCACACTCATTGTTTTGATGAAAAGCCTGAGGGGTAACCATTTGATTAGCACATAATTTATGTCGATTATAATTATGTCTGATAATTGCACTCAAGTCAATTTTTTAATAACTTAAAAGTAAGTTTCTATAAGATCTTTTCGCGAGCGTTTCTCAAGAAGCAACGCTTGTTCGTGACCTTGAACTCGTGGAACTCGACGGAACCGTTCGAGCTGGTCGCGCATGTAGTACCATTTCACCAGTGCGACTTTGTTCGAGGCGTTGATGACTGTCAAAACAACGGCTCTCTATTCGAGTATCTGGAATTCGTGTACTTGCAGGACCGATGAGATCGATCCACGATACGTGCCAGTTGTTCAGTTAGCCGTTGCTCTCGTGCTACTGTTCCTGCTCCTAATGACGGCGGCGGGCGAATACCTCTGCCCTGCGTTGGTGAATATATCACGCGCTTTCAGGTTGAGTCAGAGTGTAGCCGAGGTGACACTTTTGGCGTTTGGTAACGGAGCTTCTGATGTTGTGTCAATGATAGCCGGCGTGAGTCAAAATCGCAGCTCGCTAGTGATTGGCGAGCTACTTGGCGGTGCTCTGTATATCTGTCCGATTGTTGTCGGCTAACGATTTCAACATACCGAAAACGCTGTTACGCGACATACTTTTCTATTTCGGTCTACCTCGGTGGGCGTTCTGCCTCTTCGAGAGAGGCTATGTTCAACTGAAGGAAGCGCTAGGATTTCTAGTAGTTTACGCGGAATATCTGGTTATCGTGATAGTCCTTCCATCCGCATTCGGTAGCCTCGGCGGTACAAAGCTATTTAAAAAAGTAAGTCGGACTAAAGGTCGCTCTGCATTAGCAGGACACTGATAGTACAACTACTTCGTAAGACAATGTCGTCAAAAGAACACAAATACAGACGTTTGCGATGTTATTGAAGGTGGTATATGCTTTATATCGCCTAGTAAGTAATCACGAGTAGCAACTCGTGCTAACAACACGTATAGCTACAGACACTGCAAATTTCAGTGAAAGTGCAGAATAAGGATCATTCTGAATCGTTCGTATTATTTATGTTATGTCACTGAGACAACTGTTAGCCTCGGATGATGGATATTCGTCGAAAGAGCGTGGCGACCAATTAATTTACCGGCCTATCCAAATGACGTCTCCAACGTTTCACAAGCGAGGAAAGTATCTGAGAAGGTTTTCGTCCTCGCTCTCCTTGCATCGCCATTTCGCGAACGCTGTTTGCACGCTAACTACGAATCCTGATCATGAGCTTTGCGTAAGTTTTCTTCAGTATTTCTCTTCGTACTTGTTGTCGAATGAAATCGATGGCATTTACCTTGCTAGCTTAAGCTGAATGCCATTTCCTCGGATAGCAGCCGTTAGGAAGTATTGCACAAACGTACATCGCAGAGAACATCGCCAACCGATTCACGGTATCTTGATTAGTCTCTATTCTGCAACACTATAAGACCTGTAAACAAAAGCTCTTGCCTGTTAGAGGAGCGCAATCCGACAATGAAAAATGCAAGAAGCTCGATATGCGAAGCGAGCTCGTATATGACTTGCTGCCCGTCGAAGACTGACAGAGGATTATATTGAACTCGTGATACAGTTTAAATATTGGAACGCGTGAAATAAATGTCAGCGTTTTCAATAAATTATGTGTCATCTTTGTAAAGCATTAGATAAAAAGCTGGTGTGTTAAACTGAATAGGCTGTGGTTACCGTAGTTTGCGAGATATGCGAAACTTCGGAATGTGCCCATGTTATCTCGTTGGCCCGTTGGCGAGCTCAGCTTACTTCAGCCAAGACACTATAAATAGCGCTCACCACGAGATGCTCTTCATCGTGTTCAATCATGATCGAAGCCCCCTCGTCCTCTGTTATTTATTCATATCCCTAGCCCTTCCTCTTTTATTTATTTATTGTTTATATATACACTTTTTGCATTACGCGATAAGTGTGTTCAAAAGTTGCCAATTCGCTTGCCACTAGCAATTGATAAGACACAAACCTGCTTATTGCGTAATACTCGACCAACAAAAGACGTCAAACTTCATTCAGGAAGGAGTTCCTTTTAAAAGCTTTTAGTAGGTGAAAACATTATCTGACTTTTTACATGCAGGTAGGCCAAAAGCTCCTACATAACGACTAGCCGACCAACAAGCTATTGTGCGATCGATGTAAGGCCCCGAAAATCAAGTGTCCTTCAATCACAATTGTGCCTAGAATTCACAGCAAAAAAGTTGTTTGTTCGTAAACACTAACACGATATCTCTCATTCAAATACAGATTCTACTGATATTTCCTGCTATATTAGGCCGCCACTACATTTAAGAAAGAAACACCATCATATTTTCTACAACTATCACATGTTCCGCCATCCGCTTCACTAATGCACGTAGCTAAAGCTTAGCAATGCCCTTTTAAACATGTTCCGTGTTCACAGCGGTTCATTTCTAAATATCCCTGCGCAACGTAAGGCGGCAAGTCAACAAATAATAAACACAAAATCGTTCAAAATTTTCAACAGCGCAGTTTTTGTCCTTTTCTAATTATCTCCTTTGTGGTATACACGCATTTAATCGAAAATGTGTTGTGATACACAGAATCGACCAGTATGCGAGCGAGATCGTGAATAAAGAAGCTCAAAAAATTGCAGTGCAATAAACAGTTTCAAATGGACAGCGGAGTTGTCCGCCGATATCACTACGGGCATAACCATTTTCTACTTGAAATGTTAGAGAGCTTCACGCATGAGCTCTATTTACGCAGCATAAGTGACCCAAATAATGACAGTTCTAGATCAGGGTTCGCAGCCTTGATGGTACAACTTTTTAAATCCCGCTAAGGATTTTTACGTCCATGCGAAGTGTTGACTTTGCTTCAAGCGACTTACAAGCCATGATGCTGCTGTTAGTACCGATGAGAGCAATGTCATAGTTTTACACCTGTGTTGGGCTCTAGATCACTTGTAGTGATCATTGTTGGCCGTTGACATATCTCCACTAACAGAAACACACTCCTGAAATACGCCACAATTCTATACCGTGTGGACGATGCTCTTCGATGAGTGTCCCTGCACAAACTTCGCTCTCCTACAACGGCCTGAGGTCACCCTTCTCATTATCCCGAAAAACAAGGGAAATCCAACACAGCCGTTCTATTAGCAAGGCATAGCCAAAGAAGGTGTCTGCTACAGACTGTTGTCACATGTTCTGAAAAGAAGGCTTTAACAAACTTTGGACACCACAGAAGTGATTTCAAATGAACAGAATGGCTTCAGACATCACGGCTTTAACAAGCTCGTTACAGCTAGCCGACGTCAGTGACCATTGGCTTAACCCTAGCAATAATTATTTGTAATCCTTGCAAATTTTAAGGCGACTTTCACTTCAGGCTCGCTAGTCACCTTGTAACGATTTTATCTCAGGTGAGGGTTTCGCCAAACATTTTGAACATCTAGAGCCACCAGATTTCAGGCTCACGTCGCAGAAAGATGCCGAAAGACGCGATGTGACGATAATCAACATTTCCACAGCTCTAGGCCTTTGATTCAAAAGTCGCACGGACGACCGCTTACGAGGTACAAATCATTTAAAAGTGCCTAAACCAGGTAAGTTTTCACGTTTTGAATTGCCTGAAGGCACCCTATTTCACGCGTGTTCTGGCCCTCCAAGGTCGAACCAGCTTTGTACATCTCCTTGTCGATGCTTCTCTATTTGTCGAGAACTCAAAAACCATTTTAATCTTCTAACAACCTCGCCCTATAATAAAGTGTTCATGGTCTGAAAATGAAATTCTCAAATGGTGACTCGGTTTCGTAAACACCAGTGCAGTGAGCGACAATGCATGGAAGAAAGCTTTAACAAACCCTGTACCGCCGCTGTTTGCCACGAGTCCGCCTCAATTTATATGTTTGCGCCGCCGTCTTGTTTTGAAGTTGCTGAATGTCTTCGTGTCATCTCATTGGTCCCCCTAGATAGTTTAATGTAAGAGCAAAATTCGACTCCTTTGTTGTCTGCGTAAACATATTCTGTGTATATTCTAATTGGATGCATACAACTTTTTTGAATAAAATTATATTTATCGAAGCTCTTGTTAATTGAAAAGGAAGTGTTTGGTAACGGAGTAAGCTGAATGAACGTAACTTACTAAAACTCTGAACTAGAAATCCGGGCACGAATCTGGTGGTATTGTAAAAATTACCAGTATACATTGGACACAAAGTTCTCTATTTTTCCAATGTGAAACGCCAATATTTCCATGCAAGAACAGCTGCACCTTTAATTGTTGCCGAAAATGCACTACGCATAGTCGAAGCATGATATTCTTAATATTATAGAATTGATGGATCCCACTATCCCATTATCAGTTTACTCCTATGGTTGCGTTGGAGATATTTTACAATAGCAAAGTGATTTCAAACAAGAGAATGCCTCAAATTTCCTAAAACGGAAGGCACTGTTCTTCACATACAAACTGCTGGCCTTGTCAACATGATTCGCCTAAGTCCTATATAAGTTCTAGATGTACTTGTAGCGTTACAAGGAAAAGCCTCTTAAAAAGTACAAAATAGGAGTCACTCTCAATATTTGTCTATTAACGCGCTAAAAATATGTACAGCATCACAATGAGATCTGAGAGAATATTTCAGCCATCGTGGTCGATTAGTGTACTGAATTTTTCAAACGTCACCTGCTTCTACACCAACTGATGTGAAATGTCACTTTTGTAGATCATCCATACTGTTAATTTTCGACGAATGATACCCTTAATGAACAGTCTCTTCGACCGCCGTCAGGAAACGACTTTGCTTATGTCAAACCTTAAAAATCCAGAAGATACTTTGACTCGATAGAAAGCTCAGCCTTTCGTACCTATAAAGAAATACTATATGTATAAGAGTACTACTAAGCTATACTCAGACACTGAGGCAGCCCTGTGCCAGGAGCCTTCTGAGTACCCTTCAGACACTTTCCTGACCTTGGCTCGACGCAGAAGCAATGTCCGGTCACAGGGTTGCACTGCACACGCAAAAATAAACCCTCTGAGTCACACTGCCATAAGGCCATTCCAACGAGGGATGGCTGTTTCATATTGGTTCGTGTACATGGACCAATCTAAGCGAGAACTGGAAACGCCGTGAGCGTCAAAAAGCCCAGCACGACACCTGCGAAGAAATATAAATCCAATTAACTAAACTGCTTTATAATGTCATCGTGTCGTAGAATATTCTGCTGGATTGTCGCTTGCATATGAAGAATGTTTAACGATATGATCCTTGAAGACACACGAAACTGATGAGCAGCACGCCGTTTTCAACAAAAAACAACACGAATTTGTAATTGACGCATCGGTGAGGGGAGGCCATATCTTTAAAAACATCCTCACATTTTAAGTTACTTATGTAGCCTATGAAAATTACAAACGACTACATATCGCACACCCTGTCGTAGACTTTCGCATTTTTAGAGCCGCAGAACGCAGTGTTTACTGCCAGTGTTGACTGACAGAGCCACATTGAAACGCCCACAGATTCTATGCGAATGCTTATAGTTAATTCACACTCTGACCATAACTAACCGCTGTACGTATCAGAGTTACGGAGTTTATAACGCGGCAACCAGCGGCTCGTTTTTTGGGCGATAACACGAGAGCGATTTTGTCGAATGTTTTTGGTCTTTCACGCACTAGAGTCCCTTTGTGTCACTGTAGCTATGTGACTGACGGTATCGAGGCTCTAGTCAGTGTTCCCAATAGTTTTTATAACGCAAAAGTGGAGAGAGCAAGGGCCTCGGGAGTTTGGCTTCACCAGAGACCTATCTATTGCATATGTATAAGAATACATGCAACCTATACATATTGCCACAAAGATGCCACGATCTGTATTGATATGTTTTGAAGCATACTTTTTACTATATTATAGTTATATATTTATATATGTATAGTAATCGCTCATTCAATTTTTAGACTTTTCTCGAAAATGATAAGAGATACAGAACAAAATTGGAATCCCCTACCATTCCTCTGGCGCGTTTGACGGTGCGCTCAGGTTTGTCGTAGCTTTTCTGGATTTCGAAATATACTGAACTTGATTTTCTCTATGGGAATGATATGCGACTTATTTAATATTTTAAATAAAAAATATTCTTACACTTTATTTCTCTAAGCTTAGTGGTTTTCAAGTGTGAGCTTTTCTATTTTCCTCCGTCTGTGGAACTACATTTTCAGTAGCGTGAGATAACATCTTTGAATTTTTAATTTTGTGTCACAAAACATTGCCACAAACAACAAGCCAAGGAAAAAAGGAGCGCATTTTTGACCAAGCTGAACCTTCTCATAGTCCGTTACGCTTTGTTTTAATTTATTAAAAAATTTGCGTTTTTCCCGCGGGTCACGCGATTTCTTCATCAAATGCTCAATTCGCGCACAGATACCATAAATTGTCTAGTGCGTTTCATTCCAGTATTCGTCATTCTAGCGCATATACCGCCTTTATTCAGTCTAATTCAAGCAAGGTAGATCAGTGAAGCATCGTGGGCTGAGGTGTGTAATGACGATGATCGGACATAAACGAATGACTGATTCAGGAAATACGTCTTCCTTCTGTATTGAGTATATTATTCACGACATGAAAGTAAAAATTTATTGTATTGAAACGACTTGCTAATTATAATTGGCCATAACAATTAATTAAATTTCTGTGTGTCGGAAATTCAAGGCGTTTTCATCTATTGACTATCGCGTATATTTTCTTTAACGCGAAATATATCTTACATGTTTGTTGTATGTCAAGACCACGCTAATAATATCTACTCGCCATAAAATTTTACGTCATCTATTTCTACACTTCTTCAATATTTTTTCTACACTTTTTGTACACAATGAGTAGCTTCACGGCCAACCTTATGTAAGCGCAGAGATAACTAACTACGATGACACAAAATGCGTCTCTTCGCGGGTGTCTATTAATCATAGCCTATTGTTCTACACGCTGTAACCTTCTGGTCTTGTACGGCACCTTTTGGGACGGCTATCCGCAATGATATCCACGAAAAATCAGCATGTTAGGGACACACCGAACAGGCACGCGTGGGCAACCATTAAGCGACACAAGCTAACGCAGGCGCGCTCTGCGTTTTGTGCTGAGAAATCGCTTTCGTTCTTAACGGATTCCAACGGCAGCACACAATCGACGAGGTTGTGCCCGGCGGCAATGTTCAACCGCATCATCAACGTTGGCGTGCTTCGCACCGATATTTGAATAGACCCGGCGACTTGTTATTTTAATTCAACTTGAATTAAAATAACAAGTTTGCCATTATTAGTCAAAGTAAAGGATGAAGTCAGCTACCTGTTGATTAAGGATATTTGCTGATGAATTGCTGTGTGAATAAATAAGGCTAACGTGTAATCTAATAAGAAGTCGTCTAGCTGACAAGCAAGGACACGAAAGCAAATTATATCGTTTCAACCCCTTCCCCGTTTACAAGATACATTTGACCATTTGTTACATAGTAACTAGCCAACTAATCGTTTCTAGCAATAACGAACCCGAAAACACAACAAACAAGTATAATCTAACTAGTTCCGTCGTTGCTACCATCACTGGTACCACAGGCCCCACGATGCTCGCCTTTTTTAATATACGGCGCAATATGCGGCGCAATGATGTACTTTTGCTCTCTAACAAACGAAAGTTTTATGTTAACTCTACTGTCGACATATAGAGAATGTTTTACGATTGTTCCACTTTATAGACTACATTTAAACTACATTTAGACTACATTTTCTATGGAGAGCTCGAAAGATATTACTCAAAAAAGTTTTCACTCTGTAGTGAAAAAATTTCTAATCATGCTACACAATATTTGACTTTTACTAGTCCTCACCCTGCCTAGAGACAGAATTTCTTGCTGATAAAATAAAAAGAATGAAAAACAGTAGCTCTTAATTCCACTGTCTGTTGTGGAAATTTCGGTTGACTGTGTCCGTTTAGGTATATGAAAAAACTTTCATATAATTATTGCTGAATGTTGCAAGCCTGTGCACTTCAAAATGTCGATTTATAAAAGCTCGAACAGTGAAAGATATCAAAAATGGTTCGCGCGCATTAACTTTTCGATATAATATAGACAGGCGGCTCACGACGTTTGTACTTACATTTGTGTAACTCGATTTCGAAATAATTATATCAACTTTACGGACGATTTTCTCTATCAAAAGGGAGTACGAAATTTGTTTAATTCGACAAGGCTTTCAATTTCAAGCAACATTGGCAAACAAGCAAACTTTTTCTATAAAGCTTATGGTTTTCCAATTCTTCTTCAGTTTTCTGTTTTTTGCCTATCTTCGATAATCAATATCTCAGCAATTAGTAGTAATTGGGCTCTCGCTTTGTTCATTCATTACACTTTTTCATGTTCAGTCGATCAGATTTTCATGCTCAGCTGTACCGATATTTAAGCGAGTGTTGACGCTTTCTCAGTCGGATGCACTTTTTGTCCGACATTATATCCATAATGACGCTGATATTTTGCTATGTCAGCGTTATTATTAAAACGGATATTATGGATCTCAACCCATCCGCTAAGCGTAACTAGGTCTACACGATATGGAAGAATATACTATTTACATTAATTGTCCATAGAAATTCAACCGAACAATTATACTTGTGTTTTATCGAAGCAAATCTCACAGTTTTTTAAACGACCTACCTTTAAAGTTGCGGAGGGATTCCTTTCTATTACAGGTAAGGCTCTGTCGCATAATAACCCATTGGTTGAAAGTGAAAAAAATCTATTTCCAGGCGGTGTGCTGACCACATATGGTGCAATTAAACGGCCAGCACAGTCTCGGCACAATACCTATGGATTTGTACTTCATAAAGAAATAATAAATGTAGTACACAGCGCACCTATGTAGAATGACCAGTAGCTGGAAATCAGGCAAGCAACAAGGCTGGCTAATAGTTTGAGGCAGGAAGTTAAGAATACCATCTGAAATGCCATTTCGTGCTGTAAAACATTTAATTCCACTATTATTGACAAATATAAGCATATCAACGAATCTATGGTACATTATTCTTTGCAAATCAAGTCCACAATGGATACACAAAAATTTTTGTACACGATAAAGACAAAATCGGGAGATTTAAAATTTTAAAAAGTTACCGAAGTTATTTAAAGTTTCCATGCATTAAAGAAATCCCCCGATTTCTAAGCTAGGCTACTATACTATCACTTGCATTTTGAACCGTTTCTGATGTGTCTTATGGGCCTACTATCTATATATATAAGTTGTATACATTTTAGACATTGTATATATACAGCAACGCTTAATAATAGGTAGTTTTCAAAATGGTGTGCTAATTGGCTCCTGTCATTTCAATAACTCTGACACTGCCATTCCAAGAATTCCTAAGCAATCCAAAACTGCTGTCTCTATGCTCAACTAAGCGCCTCTAACTGTGGACCTAATTCACAGTTAGAGGCAATGCTAGTTGCCCACTTTTCGCGCATGTGGGACTTCAGCGCGCGAGAACCACGATAATCAACATATTGTTTGACAACAGAGTAGCGCGGCATCGTCTGCTAATTTGCTCCGTACGGGAATCAAATAATCCCTCGCACTTGTACCGTGAAAATCGAACGAAATGCTCGAATTGCAATTGTGTAATCTCGCTGTCAAACATATTTCTGGAAAAACATATGGAAGACTAGTTATCCATCGAATAAATATGAATTGTGTAATTGAAACGTAAAATGTAGGAATTTTCTGTTAGCGTTCAGGAATTCACACCTTAGGATGGAGAACTACACACACTATGGCACTCCGTTACGTGAACTCGATGACGGTGTGGCACGAACTTCCTCTGCATTGTGTCTTTATCTCATCGTACCAAATTCTGATTACCAGAATTATCAGAAATGAGCACATATTTTCAAATATGTCTCTTAAAGATTTGCCTAAACGGTTGCGGGGAGTACTAACAATTCACCCTTGACCATATCGATAACTGACACAAGCATGCAGTCAGTTACATCGCAAACATATGACACACGTTTTTTGTGATACCCATTTTGTTATCCAAAGTTTGTATTATTCAAAGCGAGGCAACACCTATAAATTAATTTTTATTTTGAGAACTTACCTATGCTGATTTTTCTCGGTTACTGTGCAGAAGAGGGCCCGAAAAAGTTCCAAGATGATACGGTACGTGATGGCAGGGGAAGGCGGAGGTTCCACGGGGCTTTCACTGGTGGTTTCAGTGCAGGATATTTCAATTCAGTTGGAACGAAGGAGGGATGGACACCCCAAAATTTCGTTTCTTCACGAGCCAAACGGGCCGAGAATATCGGCGGCCAACGTCCCGAAGACTTTATGGACAGCGAGGTGAGTAGAATGGAGTCTATTACTAAGATTATTATTAGTAAGTCTTATTATTAGTAAGAATATGCAAAATCTCAAAGAGCAGCATTCATTCTTGCGGCGGTGGATGATGGAATAGTGTCCATGAATCTCGCCGGGTACCTACTGGTCGCAGTGATTTTTGCACTTACAGCAACATTCTTTCGTATTTCAGTCAGCAATTAGTGCTTTTTTAAAGAAAAAGACAACCAAATAACATTACGAGTAATGCTACGTTTTTTCACCAAAATTCAGTTGTAAATATCTATTAAGCAATAAAAATGACTTGGAATTGAATGTCAAATTCTGTTATTTGAATATGTCGCACGATAGCTAATTAGATGGAATGATTTTGATGTAGGGAAGGCTATCAAATATCCACTAAATGAATTTATTAATATAGTGTTAGATTATATCGAATTGAAATTTCAAAATTCTGTCGGGTTCCTAACATTTAAAACGTTACACATAGTTTAACGTCGATATCTATATCAAGTCATTTTGCCTCGTGTCTCGGCTCTTGCAGGATTTTGGAGAAATGGGTATCGCCCCGCAACGAATTCAGCTACGTGAAGGTGTGCGCACGCGGGATGGAGGAAACTCCCAACCAGAGTACTCCCGAACAGCTGGCGTGGGCTCTCAACGAGAGTTATTACAGGCGCCTCTTATAAGAATGCTAACCACCGATAGGTGAGGGTATACCAAAATACGACGTGCGTCTTCTCCGAATACTTTACTAGGTCATTTTGTACTTTATTTCGTCCTTGTATTTATATTCACATTAAAATTGTTAGCATATCTTAAGATGTTTCAGTGCAGATAAATTTACTTTCTAACATAACAATGAAATAAAAGAAAGCTCAATTATCGAATTAATTTCTCTATCTATCTGAAGGGAAAGCATTGGTGTGCGTATTCTACGAAGCATGGGCTGGCGGCCTGGTCGTGGTTTGGGACCTTCCATCTGTTTAAAGGCCAGCTATGGGCCACAGCTACCTACGGTATATATATTGGATAAAGTAAATACACTGTGTTTTATACTTGAATTTTTGCTCGACAAAATAAATGCAATTCGGATAGTCTGTAGAGTATCACTACCCAATAAAACAATGCCAATTATTATTGTTGTTGATTCGTTTAATAAAGTTTTTTTTTTTTCTTAGGCCTATAATTTATCGATAAAAAATGCCTTTCTAATTTAGACGTAGAAGTCTGAGCAGAATTTGGTACTTGAAACTTGACTCATATTTTTCTGTTTTATACCTAGACCTTGAGGAACGATATTCTTTTCAGGGTCGGAGCCGCTTTCTTATTGCTTTAAGTACTGAGGTGCTGTTATAACTAGCAAGTGCTAGTTTTACAGCCAGTTCTGTTCATTTGAGATTTGAGGCAGTTAGAGTTGGGGCGTATCTAACGGCGACTATGTTTCTGAAATGCCCTTGTTATATTCAAGAGTATTTCTGGCGAAGCGGAGATAGGTCCGGACGAGGTAGCGGATGATATCCTTCAAGCTATAAATACAGTGTCTGGAGGAAAAGACAATGTTTGGGGCTTGGGCTATTCGCCTGCGCAGAGGCTCGACTTATTTGGGGAGCGCATCGACCGTGAAAGAGTGACTATGTCAACAGCTACTGTTGGTTCGTAAAGTGTTACCTGTTACTTGTCACCTGTAGAAGCCGGTTTCCTATAGCTTTATTTCGCATGCAGGTACATATTGAGTTTTTATTATATGAATATTCTGTCAGTTATGGAAAAGTTAAAACGGCAAAACCGATTGGTTAGGTTGCGTCAAAAGACTGTTTACAATCGTGCGCAAACATACTGGCAGGTATTACGACATCTACGTGAAAAGCGAAGTAAAAGTAACAATGAATCACAAGTCATGTGTATAGGGCGGAGAACGTTTTTCACTTTTCAGATGTGTATAAATAAATTATATATAAACATATTGTTGCTTTATTTGATCCGCTTTGCTTCAAGCTCAATAATAGTTTATCATTCTTTTTAGAGGGACGTCGCCTTGGTATTCGGGGCCAGGCTTTCGGAGTCGGAGCGTTTGAAGATGATGATGAGGATATTTATGGTCGAGAAGATATGACGCAGTATGAGTTTGAAGAAGTTGACCATAAAGCTCAAGACAAGCGAGGTGCTTTAAGGCGGAATGAATACGCGATGCTAGGTGAGAAGAAGCTAAGGACTATCTGTATTTTTGTTCTGACGTATAGCAATACTTGTTAGGCTATAAAAATGGCCATCGATTATATTTGTCGGAAATAAGACGTGAGAGAGTTTAAAGAATTCTATGCATTAAATAACTTGATAATTCTAATTTTCAGTATATGTGCCTGTGTTCGCCTATATAAGTGAAAAGGCAGCTTGTTAAACGCATCTGCACGTACAGTCAGTTCGCATGTCTAATATCATCTTTTTAAGACGCAGTTTACCCCTAATGGGATTTATTGTATATTATAGTGGGAATAACCAAGAAAAAATTTTTGCACAGAGTCAAAACAATCCCAGGCGAAAGGCAGAGCGGTCGAGGGGTTCGTCGCAGTTGAAGAAGCGGAGATGCCATCAGACAAACTAAGCCACGTTTCCGGACCTCGTGTAGAGATTCCGTCTGGATGGACACCCAGGGCAGCCATGCTGGCTGTTGCCGCACAACTCGAGAAAGCTGAGACATCTATTCGAACAAGGAAACCGACCAAAGACATGTCACTCGATGACAAAGTGGCGCTTATCTCAGATAAAGCTGAAGGTTAATTTTGCTTTTGGGTTGTGTTTCTACTACACCTTACGCGTCGACCTTGTCAGTCGGCCACCTATTTGATTGCCAAAAGCTGTTTTGTGTGCGCGTATACTACGTGACATATGATGTACCAAACGATAATGTGTTTTATAACTAAAAAGGTATTTAGCTTCTTTGTTTCAGGCACCATATCATTATAATACAAATAGATGACCTAAATGCATGAAACGTATCCCCGTTCCGAAAGAATTTCTCTATTAAATTTTATTTCAGTGTCTCCCATCGTAGACTTAAAGCTACATTAACTTTTCTCTCTTATATGTCACCAACAGGATCAGTCTTCAATTTGATCTCACCAGAGGATAAAGTTCGCATTGAGGCTGCCAAAAAGGCAATACGGGGCCGCAACAATGAGACTCAAATGAAGACCGTTTCAGAGAGCAAAAAACTGGTACCACCACCTTCTCTGCAGAACGAGGAAGAATTCGAGAGTGGTGACAGGGAAGGTTTGAGTAAGGATTTAGAAGATGAATCAGTAGAAGATCGCCCTCTTTCTACAGTTGAAATCGAGTCCCTGAAGCCGTTTGCGTCGAACCCCGCCAAGCAAGAACGTTTCGACCGATTCGTACGATTTGCTGAACTGGGCCATAAAGGTGAGTTGAGTCAGCACAGTCAGACTGGTTTTTAAACTACTCCTTATGCTGTTCTCTCATTCACTTGAATGAGCAGACTGCGTGTGAAGCCTGCTGCTGCGAGTCCAGCTCCGGTGACCGTGTAGTCAAACAACGGCTGGTAAGTCGTTGTCCAAATATGTTTTGTCCTTCATTTTTCCACCGAAATTTTTGTAGAAATGTTACAGTCGATTCAACCGCTCAACATGTCACGGTGGGAAGCAGCTCTTGAAACGAAAGAGTTTGACTCTGCTCTACTGTTGGTGCGACCTCAATTGGGTCTAAGCAGTCGCTTCAAGAAGACGGTGGAACACGACTCTGGGCATGAGGAACTTCCTACTGGACTCAGCACATCCAAAGACGTTGCCGCCGTACAGGTACGACCACAAGAACGCTCCTTTCCTACCTGTTTTTACAATGCAAAGTTTTGGCCATAACTAAACGTGCAGAAAGAATAGGTGTTGCATATCAACTACTCTAATACGCTTACTGGAATAATATAGCGAGTTTAAAATCCAACACCGCACGTTTAATGAAAAACATATATTTTTAACATTCAAGTAATTACTGCCTCTGTATCGGGAAACGCCCGAAGTGCGTCGTTCGTCCGCAAAATTTGAGAAAAGCCACTTTTATATATTTAAAATGGAGTCGTCTTATGCAGAATAATTTAAATAACACGATATGCAGAATAATATAAATAACACGATAATTCTTCTTTAGACCCTCTATTCTGAAAAAGCGCCAGCTCGGCACTTGCCGATCCGGTCCCTTAAGGATTTTGGTACGAATACGCACGGCCAAGTCGAATGGCACCCTAAGTCTTTGTTGTGCAAACGTTTCAACGTGCAAAATCCTTATCCTGGAGACGATACCTTCGGCATTCCGTTCACGGTTACGTAAGTTGTTGTATCTTCCTATGACCGATAGACCTCAAGTGTAATAGCTTTATTAATAATCTGCAAATAGAATTAAGTGATCATTTTAGTTAGATATATGAGGTTCGGCTGATTTCAGGTCGCAGAAAACCTAGACAGAAAAAATTTGAAGTTGCTATAGTTTTCCTAATATATATCTAATTAGTGGTCACCGCTAATAAACGACACTTTAATTTTATGAATAAATGGTCAAATAAGAATAAGTTAAAGTTCCTTAAATAGCAATAACAGTATAAGATCCTTTCTTCATGCTTAGCTCCTCGTCAAGTAAGGCGTCAGCGTCGCCTTCAAGAGAGTTGGTGACAGAATCAACGGGTACGGAGGAGTCCTCATCATCCACATGTCCACCTCACAAGAAAGTATCACAACTGTTAGCTAAAGCACCGGCGTCTTCTGTGCTCGGGTCCTTCGCGGTGAAACGATTCGATGATCTTATCCACGAAGAAGAGGCCAAGACGCCACCGCCGTTGGATTTTTTCAAGTTTATTTTTTCGGATGACGAGGATGAGGATAACGACGACAATGAGAATCCTAACAATGATCTTGCTAATAGTGCTAAAGACAAGATGTTCGCTCAAGAAAACGCGCCGTCAATCGAAAAGGTTAGTAACGAAGAAGCCTCTTCGGCTAAGGATACTATTGAAAATAATTGCCTATCCAGTTTTCAACCGCGTTCGAAGGATGGCGGCCAGATGAAGAAGAGTTCCGGTCTATTTGCCGACTTGGATTTATCTTTACTTAATAAACGCCCCCCACCGAAACCTATTTCGGCGCTGACACAACCCTCTGCGACGGGGAACGTGGACTCCACACTTCCACCCATGGGTCCAAAGCCCCCGCCCATCATTCCCGTAGGGACGACTCTACTAATAACAAAGAGCCCTGGCCACCACCATCATCGGAGTCATTCTTCGCGCAGAGAAAACCGTAAGGACTCAAAGAAGCGAAAAAAAATGAAGAAAAAAAGTGCGAAAAAGCTGAAGAAGAAAAATTCGAAAAAACGTAAAAAGGGCAAGTCGCCGCCGGCATCGGCTCCTAGCAGCAGTTGCAGAAGACGAAAATGCCATGAGCATGATACGGATTCAACCGATAGGGAGCGGGGTTTCGACTCTTCGAGTGGTGAGAGCGATACTGATACTGACGCGAGTGACGATGACAACAACGATGGCACGCGACATGATGATGAGAAACGTCTTGACCAACGATTACGCAAAAAGTGAGCATGAATTTTCTCTCTGGCGTCGTGATACTGTGACAAAATGGTATAGAAAAATGGGAGTAAAGAAAGATACGGGTGAATGTGTGTGTTATATTACGGATATTTTTTATAAGCACTGGAAGTACAGAAGAGAAAAATTTGTCGTTTCGTTCCCAGTAACGCGAGATAATGAAATGCGATTATTTCATTAACTCCTATCTGTTTTACATATTGCCCCCACAAGAGCTAAATTGCATATCACGCATTATTCACAGGTATACGGGTTTTTCGTTTTCAGGTTACGTAAACTCAAGTCATAGCTGAAGCCGAGTTTTCATGGATGACAGATTAAAGACCTCTTCGTCTCTACAGTTTTTTCTAGTTTATTTGCACGTACTCAATCCGTGCCAGTGACACATTGATTAAATCAGGGAGGTTTCACTGACTGATGTGCGGCCGCTGCAGGCCACCAGCCTTGAATCAATCCACAAACATGCACTGTACAAAAATACCACTCAAAATATCACCTATTTTTAAAAATGGCACTATTGCCACAATCAATTATTCCAATAATAAAAAATAGCAAGGCAAGAGCCTGGTTGTATAGAAGTATTGAAAATTTACAATTTATTTTCAATAACTGGATTAAATTCCAACGGCAGGATCTAACGTGTTCCTCTGTACGCATTTCCGCACCCGAAATTCCCCTATTTTTACATCATCGCGACTTTTGTTGGGGTCTCGAGGCAAGACCGGATTTTTTCAGGGCAGCCTTAGCCTGAATAATGTTGTCCCTCTTCTTCACGAGTTTGTTCACCTCGCGTTTCTCGATTCGCCTCTTCTTCTGGATCTTCTCGAAGAGTCGCTTGTCTTTCTTCGGAATCATCATGACAGCTAAACGATGCTCCTCTGCCGCCAACCTTGCTTGCTCACGAGCAGGGTCAATCTTCTCAGACTACAATCAAATGGACAGCATATACTGACATTAAAAACTACCAGACAGTAATAAGAAAACAAAAAACGATCTACAATAAGATGGAAATACCTATTTTTGGACTTATACTAACTTCTACTAACGTTGTTTCTTCGCATTAATAAATTTCTGCTATTGTATGAATTTACAAACTTGATTCGAGAAATAACTATCGGTGTAGTTCACCCTACTTTGTACCGCAGCTAGAACGTTATCATTAACCGCAGTACGATTGGTAAGTCTAGAGAGTGGTGAAAACTAAAAATTCGTTCGTATCCTTATTCAATTACCATTGTCCGCGAACCTATACGTATTATCGTTTGATTTCTAACAAGATGTAGCTTGTACTAGTGCCTCAGCTGAGAAGTACATTTACAAAGCAAGAAATTATCATCCCTCAGATTAGCCATTCTAGATACTTTACCTTTCCTTTCTTGACTATCATATCGCCTCCTCTTTCTTTAACCTTAGCCCCCTGCTGCTCTTTAAAACCGATTCTACTTTCTCGGCTCTCAGACTTGTGACTCGGGACGGTCTCTTCAGTGTCCATATCTTCGTGATTCTCCTCAGCAAGATCCTCTTGATCATCATCGCTTTGCGCTGCCTGCTTGAGTTCCTCCACCTTCTTTTGCATCTCTTCACGACTCAGGGGCACGTATCCCCCCTCCTTCTGTTCGACGAAGGGCGACAAGTGGGGTGGTAGCTCAGAGCCAGGGAAATAATTCTCAACAGGAAGTATGCGCCGAGCGTTGACGCAGTCGAAGACCCACTGCGGCTGGATATAGTACCTGTAACACATATTCACACAGAAAGACAGACAAAGAACAGCGAGAAGAACGCACAATAGGTCAACATCTGTATGCAGTAAGCATACTGCTAGAATCGTATGACTCTTCTCCTATGGCTATATTAAGGTGCCTACTACACGTAGTGTTTATCTAATGAGTTCGGGCGGCAGAGGATCCTTAGCTTTGAATAAACTCTTAATTTATAAAAGGAAGATTAACTCACCTATTCAGGACCTTATTGGCGACTAATGGTCTGTCAACAATGTGATGCGTTATAGTTGTGTCTTTTTCATTGAAAGTTGCCCCGGGAAATGAGTAGGCATCCCACGATACCTGTGCCCCTAGCGAGCGGAGGACGAATGTGAAGGGCTCGCGAGGAACTTCCCGATTAAGGAACACTCGAAGTCCTGAGAACAACCCCAGGAAGTTTTTGTCCGCTTCAGCATTTTTTTGAACATTATTAGCATCCGCCTAAAATTCCCGAATACAAATTGATTAGCAAAAATGGGCAAAGGACAAGGTTGCCAAATATGTAATTTATACGATTTGCCATAACATTCACTATAAGAAAACTTTCGTGTATGGTCACCGTCTGAATAATGATGTTTCTTGTTTTCGATAGGAAATTTGTTTAAATATATTTTTAACAATCATAAGCATAATAAAGCAATTGAATGTATATACAATGCATACTCATAGCATATGGCGCAGGCAAAAAACATTGGGCCATATGCATCCGTTTAAATTAAAATGTTCAGATTTAGTTTGTTGGGTGTGTCTATATCTAATGCAATCTACAAGCAAGTGTGTCACGTTTGCATTATCGGTTAACAGCCTAGGACCGATGCTTATCGACTGGCGAACGAGGTTCTAGCTACCAAAGGAGTTTTAGTGTAATTTCTCGAAGTCTAGCTTGCTTTGTGTGAACCTAGAACTTACATCGTCGAAGTCGTCGATTGTTGCCTCCTCACCCGTGTCTTTCACTACACCCTTGAGGGATGCTGTCAACGCCTCCAGGTACTGCGATACAGAATTATTCGAATGAGCGTAACAGTATGCTACTGATTGATTTTTGTATTTATATATGAGCCTCTGCTAAACCATGAACGATTAGTACCAACCTTTATCCCACCATAAATTGTTCGTAATTAAACAAGTGAGACAATAAATGGCTGGTACTAATATTCTCGTATACGAAGGCCACACTACTACACTACTACACTGCTACTAGTACTACTACTACTATTAGAATTAAGCCTCAGCAGCTAACAAACTTTTGCGAACACCTACTTCATTTCTGGGGTCTTCTCCTTCACAGAGTTCCTCGTCATGTTTGGCTATATTGTCGATAGCCAACTGTGGTGGATAGACAAGGTTCAGCGAATTGTAGAGTTTGAAATTGATGAATCCGAGCAAAGTCACGTAGAAATCTGTAAACGTAGACATAATTCGAGCGTCGACGTCATCTCCACTTTGCGGGAAACCGTGTGGTACGAGCCACGTGACGGGCTGGCCTTGAATCAACGCTTGATAGTAGAAGCCCTTGATTGAGATGAAGCACTTGACAAGCGAGCGCGACTCGATCACGTAGTTCATGAACTCGACAGTCAGTCTGCGACAGAGTTGTAAAAGCTCGCTTTTGTACAAACCCGATTTTGGCAATGTGGCGAATAGAAAGCACATTGATAGTGCATCGTCGAGATCGCGCACTGCATCCAGGAAAGTCGGATACCTATCAGTAACCAGAAGTATGTGGAAAAATAGAATATTAACGTTGGCATTTTTATACATGCAGTTGTGGTTTTTTAGCTGTTTAGCGCACGTAGTGAGTCCAACACGTCCAAACGCACTGTGCAAAACAGCGAAGTACAAAACGCGTAACTCGCAGTAAAAAAAACGTTTATAATACAGCCCAGCAAACAGAGCAGGCGACCTCACTAGCTAGGATTCGAAAATATAAATTGGTCGTAATGTATCTAGTTATATTTATATTAACTGAACAGGTAACTGACCTTTCCTTAACTATGTGATCGAGTCTGTATGTAGGCTCGTTGTTTCGAATAGTCCGCTCTCTTTCAGCCATCTTCTTATCAATGGCTCTACGTAGCTTTTTGGCGAAGATTTTCATTTCACGGAACTTTTTTATGATTGGCTCGTGGGCCAAAAATTTTATATCCTATAATATCACAAATTCAAAGAAAAGCATTCTCTGTCAAAAATGAAATAAAGAAAATTCATCACATCGAGTAAAACACAATTGCACTATAATCTATTCATAGTCGATGCGGCATTAATGTGTAACAAGTGTTTGTGACTCTCAGTATCATGGGTCAGAAGGATGTTTATTTTATTCTTAGTACTGAATTAACTTTGCTTCATGTTAATCCACTTCGCATACGCATTTCAGCGCATATATACTTAATCCACGAAAAGAAGCGAAAGTGAAAATAGTGCGAACCTTGGCGAGGTAGTAAGTCTTGTTCGCACCTCCGGCTTTTGTTTTGTTTTTCGGTTCGACCGGATAAATGCCTTTTAAAATGCATAGTCGTCTGGAATTTAGCATTTTTTAGAAAATAACATTTTTACTACATAGTGACTCACTTTCTGAAAGCCTTTAAAGTACATGCAAAATCGAGTAGGTGGTAAACAGCGTTGAAGGGAAATTAGTTTTGCCTAATATAAACGTGCATTTGCAGTTTTCAACCGACTACAAGCACATAGCACTGTTTACTATTTACCTGAAATCTTTGAGAGACAGTTGCAGTTTCCTGATAGCTTTGCCTCGGGAGACAAACGCTATTGCAGCACCCGACGTCCCCTGAAGTAGAGAATTATGTTGGCTTAATATCAAAGTCTGTATTTATAGTAAACACTCTTTATGAGCCGCTAACGAGAAACGTTTTTACAGCCCATTTGCCTTCTCGAAGTATTTTAGCCGTGATATACAATGTTAAAAATACAATACTATGTGAACCAAAAATATTTTCAGGACCGACCATTGGCCAACAATTAATGTCCACGGTAGCGCTTTTGACATTACTTCATAAGACGAACCCAAAATGTAAATGTGCAACGGCGGGGATCAAACCCGCGCACCTACGTGTCTCCTCCGAGCCTCTACTGAGCCACCGAGCTCAAATCTCTCATATATTATTGGAAAGCCTGCAAAATATGTCACTACAAATATTTTTAACCTTTGTGTGGACGTATTCTTTGTACGAATACACAGTATCTTATATATGATGCGCTTGTGATATATCAGCAGTCTAATATTCATGACTCCAAAATGTCGATTTGCTATTGCGTTTTTCAAGCACATCAATATAATTGTATTGATTTATCTACGCTATTTAGTTACCTTTTTCTTTTGAATGCCCATTTTTCTGTAAAATGGTTACTGGCCACTTTTAAGACACTCCTAGCTAATACTTGGCACTGCCAAATGGCTGCACACAGCACACGCCGGAAAATTGTACTAGCTAAAACTTTTTAAGCTCAATCGAGCCACTCCTCAGCACGCGATTTCTCGAGCTCATCAACACGTGCCACTCTCTTAAATGAATGAATTTTTATTTACGATTGGCATGTCGCGTTTTCATAGACACATTCATTCTAGAAGCCGTATGTGGGGTGGGAAGGTCTCATGAGGTTCTCAGTAATTCGCTAAACTGAGAGCAGGTAAAACACAAGAAGCTCTCCTGCTGTGTTAAATGTTGTAACTACAGTCTGTTAAAGCTCTAGAAACTAAAGAGCACGGTTCACATATAAACCGAACACATGTGTCACTTCATTGTACCAATACAAACGAAATTGTATTGGCGGTTTGGTTGCTCAAGTTGGCGTATGCCTCGTTGAGATCGCGTGTTCCTCGTTAGTATAGTGGTCAGTATCCCCGCCTGTCACGCGGGAGACCGGGGTTCGATTCCCCGACGGGGAGAATTTTTTAGGTGGAAATCGAAGAACACTCTTTTTAATTATTGCTAAAAAAAACGTTGAATCTTGATGGAATTATGCTTTTTGATAACGTTCAAGTAATGTTGTCCACTTTGCACTTATTTAATACAATAAATTTTACCTAGTCTGGAAATGCGGCGTTACTTTAAAGCAAGAAAGACAAGCTTGGACTTTGATTTGGATAAAGTACCTGTTAGGGCTGACCATTCTAGTCATTGGTCGCATATATATTTTAGTGAATCAACAACGACAACTAACATCTGCTAGCACTGGATTTAGAGAATATTAGTATTATGGGATTAAACTTCTCCCTACTGCATCTTTGTGAAACTAACTTAAATACAACAAATTAGGGCAGAGAAGATTAGAATGTCTTTTGTTGAGCGGTTGATTGTGCTTGTTCCTCCTATTCTCGTACAAACTTCTAGATGCCTTTTCTTGCAATCTTTGTTTACGCTTTTTCTATTCGGGAAGACCGTTGCGTCTGGTGTTGCTACGAGCGTAAAGAAATCCTAGGCGATATATGACTCCTACATGATATTTGCATGACCCAAATCAAGCAGGGAATTTGTAATGGAAATAAACATCATAGACAAGCATTGAAATACGATGTAATTAGAAGTAAAAAGCTTTAGTCAAGGACTAGAAACAATTGCTGTAGAATTATTGCTTTGACTGTCATGCGTTTCTAAATATCAAAATAATGCTGATAATAATGTCATAATATTATAAATAAAATGAAATATATATATACAGAATTGCATCAGACGCATCGGCCCCCTCTGCCCAATAGAGAGAGATCGATGATCAATATCGAGTACATATTGACTCAAGTGCAACCTGAGTGCTGCGGTTTTGCACTCCTTTTCGATTTTAGATATCAATTCATCATGAGCCCTACATATGCATAGGAAAAATTATTCACACCTAATAATTTACAGCTTGTTTGCACACAAAGATCCGTTTTAATCAGATATTACCAGTCTAATACCATTGACAGCGTTCACCTGATTTAGAACACTTCAGTCTACTGGACGCCCATCCTACAAAAATCAATTAAAGATTTATTTATTTCCAAACATAAAAACAGCTACATCATCCGGCCGCAAGCTCGTTCTTGCCAATGCAGTGCTATTTTATGCCAACAACAAAATCTGCTGGAATGACAAGCACGAGGCAGGGGTGCAGAGGTATCTCCGACCACCGGTTGCAACAGCGTGGTATCTTTGATGGCTCGTTTTTCACCAATACTAAAAGCTAAGATCAAGACGCAACTTCGATTCTGTAAGGTAGCTTTCAGGTTGAGAGCCAGTGTCCACTTTTAAAATGATAGTTCGCCTAGGGATAGGCGATTGTATTGTTCGTTACGTTTGTGAAGCTTGGAGCGATACGTGCTTCGGTTTCATGGGTAGCCATCAAATTTCGGACGTAGCTACAAACCCAATTCTTCGTCTCGTCGAGTTCACCATTGAGATTTTTACATCTGGAATGGAGAAATGATAAAATAGCCCTTGTCTTCGCAGCGGCCTGCTGGCGACCTTCGATCTGCGAATCGAAACGCTGTTTTACTTCGTTTCGAACAATGCCTCTCAGTTCCTTGACGGACATCACATGCTGCATTCCTATTTAGGCGGTTTTTGGAAATCTGTTGAACTTCAGGACGCATCATGTTAGCGAGCACGCCTTTGAGCAGCAAATGATGCAGCCATCTGGAGCGGTTTGAAAACAGCAATCAGATAATCCACTTGTTGCCACATCTGTCCACTCGCTTCCGTGCGTATTCGGCTTCTATGTTCTCAAAGGTGGCTACCCGTTTCTTTGAGGCTTGTTCCGGACGCACATAAGTTGGCTCGACCGTTGCCATGTTCGTTGTTGCTTGAGTCAACAACCGCATTGATAGATTGAACTTGAAGCCAAAGGTAGGATCAGACTTGTCCACCATTTCATCTCCCCTAATCGATTTCAAGCCGTCACAACTTTCAATGGAAATTCTGCAAATTTAAGTAGAACAAAAACATTGCGCAGGTACATGATTAGGAAAGGAAATGCTGCACTGTTAGCGTTTTGGGTCAGTGAAGGTATGTTTGCATAGACCAATCCCATCGTTACGGTAATACTGTTCGTGGCTTTTAAAAGCTACATTTGTGCATTATTGATACTGGTTCTGGTAGATAGTTGACCTATCTCAAGCATGTGTCTTTGCGTTTTGCACGCGCGAAATCAGGAAAGATCTTGGTCACCGGCTTCAAATGGTCACCGATAGCTCCTGTAGATTGTCTTTTGCACTGTAGACATTATACAGTTCATCATCGCACATAAAACAATGCGCCTGGTTCCTCTACGCTCGGCAAATTTCCAGACTGAACTTTTTAAGTACATGCAAGACATGGTCAAGGTTGTAGGTAACCCTTTGTGGATGTTAGTCTCATAAGTTGAGCTCTGACCATCAACAAAGCTCAACCATCATCAAAAGCAGCGCGATTCCGAAGCGACCTAGTTGCAATGTCCACGCATGTAATGTTAATTTACTTTTATACTAACGTTCAGAAAAATTTAATCAAAATACGGCAAACATCATTAATTTAATAATACTGCCATAATTACTGTAGGGCAATGTAAACGAATATGCTCCTAATAACCAGTCGGAACAATTATTCTCGTTACTTGTTGACTCCACACCTTTGTCAACGCCAGATTCGTTAAATTTGGCGGGCCACTCGCTGCATGTGCGTGTTGTGTTTAGTTGTCAGCTGTGAATGCGCAAGTCTGTCTTGGCTGGCAGACTGTTCGAGCATATTATTGTTTTGAGGCGAACAAGATTGGTAATACGACGATACGGGTGCTCGCTCAGCCGAGATAGTGAGCGGGTACGACCGAAAAGTTTGTTGTGTTGCTGCAGCAGATATAGGAGCAGCTGCAGCTATTCATCTTAGAAAATAAAAAGTGAAATTACTATAAGATAACATCACTATGGTTTGACGATTTGTGCGGTTTTTTGTGCAGAAATTATCAGCATAACATCGGCATGATTAATTCATTAGTTACTTATCCGTTAATGTAGTGGATGTAGTTGCTTTCCACTTTCACAATGGGCGGATGTCTGGGACGAAGAACTCACCAACGGTAAAAATGTTTTTTCAAAGATGAAGTTTTTTAAGACACTTTGTTTATTAGATAGATCTTGATTAACTAGGAAACTCTTATCTATATTATAGTCTGTTTTTTAAGTAAACAAACTATTTCACCAGATATCGAATTTTCAAGATTATTTCACCGTTAACTATATAAAAGACATTCACGGGGTAAATGAATGAACAAGTTTGTGTATGGTGATTTGAGTTTGGATGCGAAAACAGTGAACAGTCGTTGTTTACGACAATGAACAGCTGCAATAGTTAGATAGATTTATACTTTCTAGAATTATAAATTGCTTCAATAATTTATTCTGTTTCTTTAGAATAATCCATTCGCAACCCGCTCGTATGTAGATGATAGCATCTTTGCTAACGATTAAAGCTCTGCGAAAGCAGAGCTAGCGCTACGGCAATGAACGACAATTACAAGATGTCGCAGCCCTGTGAGAGAAGTGCCATATTACACATGAGCTACACATTACTCATACACATCACAGCATGCTCATATACAACAGTTTAAAGGATAAGCGTCTCGCAGATAACTCCAGGATATATTTGTGTAACATTTAATAGCATAAGACCATAGGAACTGATTTGGCTTAAATATGCATTTGAATAGTTCCTCACGTTTACCTTAATGAAATACGTTTTTGTAAGCTTTACCTTACTCTGATTTCATATTGAAGTAGGGTTCAATCGTGTAGAATGTAAGGAAGAAACTGTGTACATACGTGGCTTTAATGTACTGTTAATATAACAGACCAGATATCAATGAGTTGAGTATAAACTATAATTTGCTGCAGTTGTAAATATAATCCATGACATTGGTGACGATTGGCCTCTTGAGAGCATTTGACACACGAATCACGGTAGCCAATTATCGTTTTTCTCGGGAAACTGGTAACACTTGTACGCTATTCTAATATAGCTAGTTCTAGATTCATTCACCTAGCTTTTCTAGGATACATCTGAACGTCTCTCCACTCAGTCTCTCCAAGTGGATAGATAACCGCAGCATTTGGAGGTAACTTTACATGAGGAAATGTCTATGAATCCGAGAATCATTACATTTCTCAAATTCTCAAGCTAATAAACGTTAAAATCTACAGCTTCTAATCAAATATGACACAAGTTTTAACCTGTCATATTTTAATGAGAGTAAACATGATCGGTGTGTTCCCAGACAAACAGGTTCATGAAGGTAGAAATTTTGAGGCTATCCTGGACTATCAAATATTAGTCGGCTCTGTTGGAGCACGCATCATGCTATGTAAAAATTATACTTGGCGTGGTAGTTATCTGTAAAGAACCACGGAGTAGGTTTTTTTTGTTAAGGGCGTTCGACATTCAAAAAGGGTGAACGAGAATATTGACAAATGTTATGTCTTAGATATTGTAGATAGCTTTTTATATTATATAAAAAATTCTTGAGAATAAAGATATAGCCCTCTGAATGAGTTCATCTATTAAAATCTAAGTTGTGACCTACATGGTCGATTTATACACGAATTACATAAATCGCCATTTATTGGATTTCAGCATGAGCGACGCAGATTCGTGTTACGATGGCACATCTCTTGCCGAGGTATGTTACGACGTATTTTCTTTGTCTGTGCAGTTTTGTTTTAGCAAAATAATACGTTAGTTTCTCATTTGCTATTTTGCCTTTTTGAGGGTCACTCAGTTGTATGTGCAATGTGTATGCGCTTGCGTAATAGAGTTTACTTTCAGATTCATATAATTTTAAATGTAAAGAATAGTAATTACAATAACATTCCAAAATTCTTACTATGCACGCGGCAGTTTAATCTGGTTGCGAACGAGGTAAGTGGAGCTTTCAAATATTTATGCGGTAGTACATTAAGATTCTTTGTTATTAGGCAAACAAGTCTATAGCATATGATTTTTTTACATTTCAGGTATAAGTATGACTAAAGTACTGTTATTTACTCCTGAAAGACAAAAATATGGACCCCTTAGCTATTTGTTGCTTAAATCATATTGTCTTGTTTTTCAGCCTCGCAGGTCACGTTTTATTCCAAAGTGGCTCAAACGAAGACCTAAGTTTTCTCTTCGAACGAATAATCCGTACTCTAATCTCTGTCAAGATGACGTGATCGAACGTAAGTTCATGAAATCGTATGGTTTTCGTTAGGTTAGGTTGAATGTTCTGATCTCAAGATATTCGTAAGTTGCACCAGTTGGAACGTACACAGTAGAGTAAAAGGACTAAACAACTCAATACCACAATGGTTCTATCTGTACTATGTGTATACGTTTTTACATATCGGAACTGTGCTTTCACTTTCTATTAATTTTTTTAATTGACGTTAGAAGATTCAGTAGCGCTTTCACGGCATTTCAGGCGAAATCTACAATCCCGTCGTTGAGGGCGGCGAACTATGGCCGCATGAAACCCCAGACGTTTGGGCGGTTCCAGCAGATAGTGACAACATTAGCCATGCAACAGTAACCGTATCGTGTGCATCAGGATGTGGTGTGGAGCGGGATTCGGTGAATAACAATATTAACGCTCGCACACCAAAAAATAGGGTACACACCGACTCGCATTCGTCAATTGAGCTGGAATGGGAGAATGAAGAAGGTCAGTTAATCAAGTTGAGATTTCCCAGTTTCTTACGTAATATCAGATAACGGACGTGGTGCGGACCCTTAATCGTGTTGGGTCTTTATAGTTGGATGACCGTTAGCAGCTCCTATAATTGTCCTATCAGCACAAGCATTATCCTCTGAAGATTGATCATGTCGGCTAAGTTTAACCTCCTTGTGCTTTCGGTTGAATGTTGTTTGTCGCATGTACGTGATCGTGGCCGGCCCGTGTAGGTATGCCGTCTGAAAAGCCGGTCGACACGACGGCTACATCAGCTAGTGTTCATCGGCTGACCTCGACAGTAGCCGAGCTCCACGAGAGGATGAGTCTCAGCTCGATGGCGTCCCACCGATCTCGGCGTTCGTCTCTTTCGAACAACGATAACGAGCTAGAGTGGGATGAGGATTTCGGCTCGCCTGATGCCTTCCAAGGTCTGCGGTCGATTGACTTCGATACGGAACAGCTGATCGCTGAGATTGACAAGATGACGGAAAAGGCGCTCCGTGAAACGGAACGCGAGGACACATCGTTGCCGCCGTTCGATTCTATGGATTCGATGCCCAGCTTGTGAGACGAGGCAGGACCACCGGCAAATCTCCGTCGTCGGGTTTATTTTTTGACGGGGTCATGGCGGTGTGGTCTGCGAGGCATGGTGCCTCCTGAGGGTGGTCACGACCATTGGTTAAAGTAGAGGAACAAGGTAGAACGCCGCCGATCTTTCCGTGTGTGTCTCGCCGTTGATATGTGCTCATCATCCAGTGGTACTCGGACGCTCAAAAACGAAAAGCGGGAAGAAAATAGGGAATGACTCGAGACGCTCAAAAAGAGGGAATGTGATCGAAGAAGTCGTTTTGTGCCTACCGCTGATACCCCCTTGTAATATATATATCTATATATATGCTACCACATATACCTCCTTGTAGTAACAAAGAGAATTGGAACAAGTACAACAGCAGTAGGTGTTATGATCACTGTTGAAGAGCAAAAATGTTATCTTTACCGTACGCTATCCTTATCGCAATAGGCACGTCGAAGAACGTATGTTGTGATCTGGTTGTGAGAGCTCGTTGTCGGATCTATTCGAGGACGAGCATTCATCCGAGGCTACCTGACAACAACCTGAAAACAATTGAATTGAACCTCGTCATTTCGTGCGCACACAGCGTAAAAGCAGTAGTTTTGTACGGCAATCATCA
Source organism: Tropilaelaps mercedesae (assembly GCA_002081605.1). NCBI lineage: Eukaryota > Metazoa > Arthropoda > Arachnida > Mesostigmata > Laelapidae > Tropilaelaps > Tropilaelaps mercedesae. The sequence continues at coordinate 37,020 of MNPL01025540.1, forward strand.
AGCCCTTTTAATTCCTAATAAGGATATATAAAAATGTGACAGTGAGAGTGAACGTTCAACCAACAACAATTTACGTGTATGATATTAGGGGTAAGTTATTTCCCGTGTGTACACGTAGAACAGATCCCACACTAATGTGGAAGGTGCGTGTGCCAAATAGCAGTGATATGTCTGCTTTGATGTCGATGAGGCAAGTTACGATAAGTCGAACTCAATGTATGCATATGTGTATGCACAAGTTGCTGGTTCGGCGTAACTGATACTATCATCAGAAGCTCTAACAGAATATCGATCACGGACGTCCAATGAAGCGAAGTGTGACCGGTGTGAATTTAGTACCACCCTATTTTTGAATTATCGTGCAGCAGTCGTAAGGCTGCTGCATTGCTTGTACTATTCGTCTAGGCATATTTTTTTCTTTGGGAAGGGAAAAACTGTCTCGATGTTCCAAAATTCCCACGGGGCCGTTCATCGGCAGCTATTCCACATCTATATCGTTTCCGCTACTAATTGATATGCGTCTAATAATTTATCTATTGTGACCAGGTCTTAGTAAAAGCAAGTGCTGTATATCGGTTGTATAAACGGGTGTGGCTATGTCTGAATGCATAGACCTGTTGGTGCGAACGTGTAAGCCAGGTCCCGTAGCTGTTTTTCTGTGCCACGCTCAGTGGGGCGAAGAAAATGGCAGTCTCGTTCAAAATTTATTTTTTCTTCTTTCTTATTCAATCGTCGTGATAGGATTCTCTTGTTTCACAACGGCTTTGTGTTTGAGTCATGTACGAGACAGGGCTTGCACTGCGCATTCTGCCTTCGAGCCTTGCTAAGTTGCCTGAAAGGGAGGAGGATCATTGATTCGATAGAAGGTCGAATACGTGAACGTGCATGCACAGCGGGGTACGTCTGCGAGGTAGATGTGGCATGCGATGGTAGCAGGATGAAAATGCTGGGTAACAAAAGCTTGACTATATTTATACACACATGTGAAAACCTACCCGGAGGTATCATGATGTAGATAGGTGCTGGTATTGCATGCTACACGGAAATGAGTTGCAATATTTTTACGATGAGCATAATCCCTGAGAGAGAGACAGAGACGCATCGAGGCCTCAAAAAAACGTCATAGCGACAGACGAATTCACTGTTTTCTCTTTGGTCGACCTCTGGTGATACACGATTCTGTCATCGCCTCGATCTCATGTTGTGTGCTGTTGTAGAGGGATGGGGAGCCAAAGCGGGTGATCCAATTAATAATAGCAATTGTATTAATCATAATGATAATAATACGTACGAATCAATCGTTCAAAATAAGCAGGTGTTTGCGTTACGAGATGACCGAACAATCGTGCACGAGCTATGGAATGACGCCGAAGGGCTGATTCCAGTAAAGGTGAAATCACCGACAGCTAAAGTAGCAATTTTTTCCATGCTATGACAGTGCAGCTTGGCTTGCTAGTCTCCCGGTAGTCAGAGAGTTAGATAAGTGAAATCGAAGTGCGCCAGATTGGAGTCGAGTCGCTCTGCCGTCAGTGACCATCAGTGGCTGTCAGTGATACGGCAAGGTTGTCGCTTTAACTTGCGATTATAAATAATTTGAGTTGGGCTGATAAGAAGTTATGAAATGGGCGGTACACTATACTGTTAGCAGTCAATAGCGGTTGCATTTGTACAGAAGTGGAAGAAATTCGAGTACGTCAATGAATTTAACAACAAAAATAGGTTTAACTTCACCTCAGGGGTAAGTACTATATGGAGCGATGAGCCGACCTCAAATCATGATTTTTGCTAGGCCGCGTGGCCTTGATAAGCCGACCGCGAGCCCCCATCGTCAATCGTTCTTGTACATATCATTCAACGAATTCCGATGCGACATCTGATTATTGTAATTAATATGCGTTTATTATTGCGAAAATAACGTTTTGCTCGAAAACGAGCTATGAAGGCACAAAAGGAGAAAAGAGTGGCATGGTTCACACATAAGAACACTCAGACGGTTAAGACCGATACTTTATATAATTTGTAAAGTGACGCATCATTCCATGACGGATGTGAATAGATAAATAAAAAATATAAATACACACATGATTTGTATACATTTACAATGCTTGATCGTTGTTTTTCTGAGGTAATCAATAACAAATTAAGGTCCCCTTATGTAGCCGGCAGAGCCTCGCATGCTAGATGAATTTTGGAATGGACGCTATTTGAAAATTGCTTAATCTGCGTGATTATCTAAAACCCACAGATTAAGTTTGGTATCCCCCTGCCTTTTTGTAACACTTACATAATTTTGTAAGCTCTATAAAATAGCTCATGTAATTTACGGCGTTAATGTGCTCATAATGAATAATGCCCGGGTGCTGATTAGGGAACTTAATATGTTCTCAGATTTCCGAAGTGCAATATGGTTATCTGTAGCGCATACCTTTCCGATTTTACCTTAAAGTTACATTCTCCATAAAATAAATAATTATAAATAAATAATGTTTTATTCCTCAATGCCCGAGATGAACTTTTTTCGCTTTGTACTGCTTTTACACATTTTGGTTATTTCACATGGTTTTGAAGCCAAAAGCCGAGCATTTCTATAACTAACTTGGTCCTAATCTCAAAAAATTGACTGTTTGACTGCTCGTGTCTGGAGCAAAATGAAGAATCTTTAAGTCTTAGGATGGTGCATCGTGAGTCACTTCGATATACTGAGGGACATGATTTTCGCAATATTATTATATTAGCTAAATTATGTTCGTTTCAGACTGTTCTAGCTGATTCTAAAGCAAATACGTCCTTTGAGTCCAAGCGCCCGTTTCCTTCGCAATCAGTCCTTCGCAAAAGGCATCGTTGCGAAAAATTTCAAGAAAGTGTAGTCAAATGCAATCACAAGGAAATTGCTCTTTATAATGTCTAGTATCCTTTTTGACAGCTACAACTACGGAAAAAACGATCACGAAAGTATTGTAAAATAAGTACTATACACTGAACGAAAAAATAAGATATATCTACTTCGAACAGGTCAATAAGCACATCATAGTCGTAATACGTGGTGTATGAAGCTACACAAAATCTATAGAGACACATTCTTGAACCGAACAACGGGCGGAACCGCATACGATAGGCCTTACATTTGTAATTCGGCAATGGTGATCTTAGCGACGCCAGTTCCTAGTCGCTTACTCGTGCCTGCAGTCATGCTCATGAGCCTTTCCAGCACTCTTGTATGAACAATAGGCCCAAATGTTATTTGTTATCTATAGACAACACGTTACTGCGTTAAAATGGGCACAGGATATGCGACAGGTACGTTGCCGTGTGGGTAGAGCGTGCGCAAATCTCCTTCGTTTTGCTCCCAATGTTAAATTATTGGGGGACCCTTTCCGCTCAAAGATAAGAACCGCTTCCGCATTGCCTCGGGCGCCCTAAAAATACGAAGCACACAAAACGTATGTCTCATCAGCGGGATTCAAACTGGAAAGCGAAGCCAATTAAGCTACTGCCACTACAGACTGTGAGCAACAGAACCGGCGCTACGCTCACATGTGTTTGAACTATTTGAAGCAATAGCGATATGAGGCAATAGCGACATATTCTATGCATTACACCTTATAATAAACTTTACGTCACGCAATCACCAAACATTATTCCAACTAGGTTTGGTGAAGGTAGATCCTGTCAGCAAACAAGCCCCAACTTTTCACGCTGAGATGGTGGCAACGTAAACGGGGGTCGTAATCCACCTCCAATGGCAACAGAAGATAAGGTTGAATTATCGTGTTTGTGAACGGAAGGCTCACTAAAGTGCAAAAATAAAAAATTCCTAATAAACTGAAATAGAAATTGGGTTAGTAGCTAACGTGTGATTCTTGCACTTGCAAAAAGTAAACTTTGTGTTGGTTTTTACTTAATTTTTGTTTCTTTCAGGCAATGTGAATATAATGTTAGATCCTTCAAAATTTTGTGCTATTTAACGTATATTGCAAAATCAGTGAGCAGTACTCTGTAATTTTCTCTTGTCACGTTAGTCATTGAAACCAAACTGGTGCGGTTACATGCGGTGAGGACATTAAGATCCACTTACAATTCAATAATTATGGCTTTTTTAATTTATTTAGCTGTATTGTGGACATTATATTACAGGTAGCAGAAAAGCAGATAGTTTTAGTCCTATTAAGTTACAGTCTTTGTACTTTCTGGTAGTCGGTAGTCATTGATTTTACGTGTAGTTGTATTACACATTGTAGAAATCTAAACGTTTTTCTTTTCGTGGGTTCAAGCATTCTCACGATCGATTTCGTGATTCCTTAAAACTAATTGACGAAACATAGCATTCGCGACGATCTTTTGATTTCAAATCTAGAGGCTAATCAAGTCAGCTAATGTCAGGAACAGTACTAGAAGTCAGCACAGAGCAGAAGTAGAGCAAGCGTTCCAATTAGAATCGGAAAACAGCCAGCGTTTCAGCCATTGACGTCCCTCCTGCTCACCAATTTTGGATCGACTAAACACTGTACTCTGAGCATGACGACAATTACGAAAGCAATTCAGCAAAATGATAGGCTGAATCGGCGTTCGTCGCATTCTAATCAGAGCAGAAAAAAATCATCATGGAAGCTTTTTATTTGGGATGTCATGACCAGAGGTACGCTAGTGGTATCGGACAAAGGCTGGGAGAATTAGATGTCGCCCCCGTTATAGCTCAGAGGCAAATGAAGAGGCGTTGACGCATGCACGTAAGTTAGCGTGCAAGCTTCAAGATCTCACACAATGGGACTCTTAGGACAGAGAAGCCTCGAGGCTTACCAGAGAACTGGATTATATAGATAACTGGCTCTTCTTGAAAGTCATCTCGGCGAAAGTGAACAGTTTCTGCTTAAAAGCTGCAAACGCTTCTATTAGGTAATTTCGTCATTTTTGTCAGACGTAACGTGTTACTCCACACTTTAATTATTCTTATTATTTTTACTAAGATTTGTATAATAAAAATAGCTAGTACAGTAAAACTTCTATATACACCCTGTCCAAAAGCAGGCACGCACTGAATAAAAGACAATAGGTTTATTACAATTATACAGTCTATAACCATGTGTAATAGGATTTATTTCTGCTACAGTCATCAGCCATATAAAATACAACAAAAAATGCAACCTAGCTAATGAATGCTGTCGGTTACTGAGAAATCTGCGTTGGACAGCTCGAGCAGATACACGTACTCCTTATTGAAAGTATGATCCACTTGCTTCATATACAGTGCCTATCTATGCATGTTTCGTATACGATTTGTTAAGTTTCACTTGACAGTGAGAGTCTTGACATTGTGCCTGTTATCAACCTCATTTCCTTCCTTACAAGTCGACTGCTTTATAACAGTAAAACAAATGGCTGACTAAAAAAAGGAAAATTCGTGGTAGTGTTTGGCCCACTGTGTACCTATTTCACATTGAGTTCTGCCTCGCTTCCGCTTTTGGATAAGGTTTTTCTCTTTCGAGCACCCTGCTATTTGGGTTGTTCGCACTAACTACCGTACTAGCTGTCAGTTTTGCCTTCGCGCTCAATCTCGATCGGTCGAGTATATATTCCTAGTCCGCTTTTACTTTGGTTTGCTTTCCATGCGTTTTCTGCTGTTTTTTTCAAATTTGCTTTGCGTTGTCGTATCGCCTGGTTGTGTCTGTGTACAGAGTGGTTGATTCAGTGCTTGCACATTCTTATCTACTTAAACCGACTTAATCGCTGTTTCTACGATCTTTCCTTAAGTGATTTTCATACAGACGGCACAGCGCGAGACGTGGTTTGCCAGATGCGTTTGCTTCTCCTCGTTTACACTGGTCATCGGCATACTGAACATGCGCTGACGATCGATCTGCGCCATCCAGAAGCCAAGTTTGTTGCTGAAGTGCGAGCATGAACCTCGAGCGCCATTGCACTCCACGAATGGGACGGGGTTGAAATGCTGCAAACAGGAACCGGGTGACGCAAGCGGCTGGCCACCTCCCTGAGCGCCGGCGCCAGTGTGCATCGCCCACGAATAGCCGTGCCAGAGATTGACGTATCCGGCTGGGCAATCAGGGATTTGCGGCGACTGGCTGTGCACTGCGAGTGTGTAGTTTGGCACCTCGCAAACAGTACACCGTGAGATGTGCTCGGAGATCTCGTGGCCAGAGACAGGTCGCGTTGAGAATGGCCGCATCGTACTGAGCCAGTAGGAGCGGTCACTGCGTGCTGCGTAGTTGCACGTGTCCGAATTTTCGCAGAACACGAACGGCATCGTGTTAAAACGGATCATACACGAGCCGGGGTTTCCCAAATCCTGGTTGGCCGCTCGTCCGTTGCCTGCACGGGACGCACCGTATGATAGTTTTTACGAAATCGATTATGAAAGCAGATACACCCAGGGGAGACGGTAGAAAGTAAGGTTAAGGAAGCTCCGTGCAGAGATTAACCATGAAATAAATTTAACGTTGGAAGCAAATAATTTGGTAAATTAGGGTCTTATCTATGAGCGTGGATTCATTTAAGCTTGCAAGGTACAATACACGTAATGATAATTTAAGGTTATCCATAACGTCAATTTAAATACACACGTTTTTAGCAATACAATCCAAATAAAATCCTATATATATATATATATGTATACATATATATGGTTTCAAAAGCCTAAAACAGCTGTAGTAAGCCGCTTTTGCCCTTGTATCTGACGAAAAACCTATATAAATGTTAATACTTGTTAAATATTGTACCATCTAAGTAAAGCAGCGAATATCCACTCCACAGATCCTTGAGACGATTGGGACATTGGGGCACGTCCGTACTCTGCGAGTGGACAACCACTAAGGACCCAACATGTTCCTCAGCAAAGTGATACGTCATTTCTCCAGGTTCACCTTTCGCACCCTGAATGCCTGGAGGACCGTCAACACCTGCTCATGCAAATGATAAAATTTAGTACAAAATTCAATATTTTTCTTTAGCATAACAGCTGAGAAGACTTTCTGAGAGCTTTTCTAAAACCCACTTTTTTTAATTCGATAATGGAGTCTGTATTTATTATTATTTATAAGGAATATATTCTTACATTTATTATATACTACATTCCCAATAGATAAAAATTGCTATTACATAGAGCGCTGAAAAGCTGGTGTTATTGCCGTTAATATAATTTGTTGATTCTATAAAAAAGAAGTAATAGTAACTTCTTAATTAACTTTCAAAGTATTCAGTTTTCATCTGCACTGTATAGTAATATGCTTTGTTTAGAATAAAAAACAGAATATTTTCAGGACTGAGCATCAGCCAACATTGTTCACGGAATGTTTTATTGCATTACTCCGTAAGACGGATCCCATAAATGTAAAGAATCAAGAAAGAGTGAAAGAATCAATTAACTGAAAGGCTGTTGGGGCTTTCTCTACAAAAAACGGAAATAACTGGCATTATTGAGTGAATTTTCAACCATTACTGAAGAGAAGTTACATTCAATTAGATAATTCTAAGTGCCGAATGAAACAGTCGCGTGCCATATTTATCGAGTGCACAACAGTTTCCCAAATGGTAACTACGAAATGATAACATCAAAAGCCTAAGCTCAAGCATCTTGGACTTTTGATGTTTGAAGATAGGTAACAAAACGATAACAAAAAGAAATTAAAAAACTGCAAAGAGAAAAGCTGTCGAACCTCTTTGTCACTGGAAGTCGCGATTAGTAACGGAACCTCAAAGTGTGCGGTGGTTTTTGCAAACCCATCTGCACAAAAAGATGTGCGACTAGTAGGATAAGAGCCTTTCTATAGATAAACTTTCCAAACTCGCGGACATGCTAAATATTTTTTGATGAGTTCTATACTTAACAGCCCAAATTTCAATCATAAGCTGCACGCAGTTAGTCTTTAGTATTTATGTACTAGTTTTAATGAAATATAGGAATATCATTGCACAATTTTTACATTTTTAATGCACATACCTGGAAAACCACGAGGACCGGGTGGTCCTGGCATTCCATCTAAACCTGGAGGTCCCGCGGGGCCAGGTAGGCCGACAAGACCCGGATCACCTTTTTGGCCCTTAAGGCCAAGTGGCCCTGGGATTCCTGGATCACCCGGAATTCCAGGGTGGCCTCGCTCGCCTGGCTCTCCTACTGGGCCGGGTAATGCATAACCAGGAATGGCGACCGCAGGTTCGCCCTTGGGACCAATCGGTCCTAAAGTTAAAAGCAATTAAAACAATTTGAACGCTTTTTTATAACACATTTTTGTCTGAAATCCCGTTTTTAGCACCTATCGTTTAATTTTCGATCAGTTAATCATTCGTGATAGTTTTTCCTTCATTGCACGGAGTAGGTTTTATTCCATCATGGGAGTGGATGCACCAACATTTAATCTAGCGTTTTCCTAGGAATTCCTTCCGAATCAGAAGCATATCGTCATGCATATTTACTATTAGAGGCATATCACCAAGCCATGTTCAATAATGCACTCGATGATCTGTCGTCTAACTGCAATGGCATCGCACTGGCTGCAGTAATATGTCTCTAATCTAGCCCAATAGATGATCACATTTGCTGAAAATTTTGTATTTATTTTCCCTTGCTTATTACATGCACATTTCTAGGTACTTCTTTGTTGCTTACTTTAGCTACAGCGATAAATCTAACGCGTTAGCGTCAACTTCGATCTGCTACTTGCTTGATGATGGTAACACCGATCTCGTGATGACATGTCATCTAAATATTTTTTAAAGCTGACCATCAGCCAACATTTATCGTCCACGGTAGCAGTTTTGCATTACTTCGTAAGACGGACCCCATGTAAATGTAAATGTGCACCGGCGGGGTTCGCATCCGTGCACCTACGTGTCTCCTCCAGTCGCAAGGCGCATACGAATGCACCAAGCCACCGAGCTCGACCGATGACATGTCATCTAAAAAAAAATTTTTAAAGCTGACCATCAGCCAACATTTAACGCCCACGGTAGCAGTTTTTGCATTACTTCGTAA